>JALPQI010008331.1:0-62570 GCA_025490895.1 Thaumatotibia leucotreta | reverse complement strand
TACATAATGAAAAAACACAGCTAGTAATACCTAGGATTATAAGCCTAAAAGCGGTTCAATAAGACCTACGTTACGACTTAAGGACCGTATCTAAATGTAAGTAGACAACTTTAGGGCCCTATAAATACGTACACTCAACTTTGTATAACAAAAACTGTTCAGTATATTATGAACCATATTAATGGGTATGATTTAAGGTCAGAAACAATATGTCATTCCGTTAAAATCAATGAAATGGATCTGATTAACTTAGAGACACGGAAAATAATTTTGGACGACTGGTGTAAAATTAAGGGCATAACAATAAGAAAGCTCGTTAAAAAGTATAAGTTCACTTCTTCAGGCATAAACAAACCGATAAATAAGTTCGCCAACACTTTAACTTAAGAATATCTGCCCAAGAGTGGAAAAAAAACAGGGACTATGGGACCCAGCGTTGCATAAGAAAGTAGTACGAATATTTTTAAAAAAATCCAACTCTTTCTGTCCAATGCTACCAAAAAAGCGAAATCTCCGTCTTTTATGATACAAAAAATTAAAAAGAGACGTAATCTAAAGACATATAAAAAACAGAAACAACCTAAAAGAGATGAAAAAAAGTCGTATCAGTTAGAAAACGGACAAGTAAACTGTATGATCACGTGCTGACTAAGAAAAAGCAATGTATTATCATGGACGACGAAATGTACTGCATACTAGATTTATAAACGACCCCTGGACCTTAGTATTGTACCATGCCCGCTGGAAAAAATCTCTCTAAACAAGATACAGCCATCAGTGTTTGAAAAAAAATGGTAAATAATACTCGTATGGCAAGCAATTTGTCAACGTACCATGAGTTTCAATTTTTTTTTCACCACAGGTAGTTTAAACGCTGAAGTATACGAAGAAGAGTATAAAAAAAATAAGACTGCTGCCTCTCATTAAAAAGCATAGGATGCCTACTTTGTTTTGGCCTGATTTGGCGTCATGTTATTACTCGAAAGCCACCCTTGAATGGCATAAAACAAACAAGGTTGATATAGTCGAAAAAGACATGAATCGCTCCAAGTGCCCTGAAGTACCCCCAATCGAAAGGTACTTGGTTTTTATGAAGCGGCAGCTTCAAAAAATGCCAGAGCTGCAACATCAGCCGACGACTTAAAAAAAAAGTGGAACAGGGTGTCAGGAAATATAGCAAATGTTGTCGTCCAAAATCGAATGAAGGACATCCAGAAGAAAGTAAGATTGACGGCTAAATAGGGGTCCTATGGCAGTCTCTTTAGAACATAGTTCTAGAAAAAGTGTGATATTTTAATTTATTTTTTGTTTTATTTCAAAATATTACTTAATATTAAAGTTGTGTCACTTTTATCTTGTCTACTTATAATTCGATACGGTCCTTACAAGCAAGTGTGTTGAAAATAGCATTACAGTTGGGAAACTTGGGAATCAATAGACGTGAAATCTAGAGAATATGGAATCTGTAGACATAGGAATCAGTAATATTGAAAATCTGTAGACATGGGAAACCGTAATATTAGAATATTAAAGTATTGGGATTCTGTAGGTTTGTAAATCTGTAGTATTGGGAAAGTGTAGACTTGGAATTCTGTACAATTGGAAACAATTCTGCCCAAGTAGTGTATGTTTTTCGTAGGTACGTATCAATATCTGGAAATCTGCAACTCAGAAATGCTGCGCATACAATCTTTTCGGTCAGAGGGAACCGCTTGTCGATATTCGCAAGCATATTGCTGTTAATTGTCAATATGATCAGCGTGGCGCGTAATTTAAATGATTTTATTCCGTAAAATTTTTGTCGCGTCGTTAATTTTGAAAACGTCGGCGGCGGCGGCGGCGTGGGTCCCGCGGCGCGGCGCCGCCGCGCCGGCGTGGCGCACACCTCTACTCTACACTAACGCGCAGATCTGTACTGCTAACATACCTACCGTGCGCAGTATAGACGTGCAGCAGTCGTACCACAACATCCTTGCCGATTTCCCAGGAACGACTCGGCTAACATCGATGAAGCTAAGCCCGAAACACAACGTCGAACATTTCATCGAAACGACTGGACCTCCACTGCACTGCAGACCTCGTCCAATCGCACCGCACCGCTACGAACTCGTGAAGAAAGAATTCGCCAACATGATGGAACAAGGCCTGTGCAGACCAAGCAAGAGCCCTTGGGCATCACCTCTTCACGTCGTGCCGAAGAAGAACGGTGAATTACGTGTGTGTGGCGACTACAGACGGCTTAACGCAATTACCAAGCCCGATCGTTACCCAATCCCACGCATACCTACGTGATTTCACTTATCAACTCGCCGGCAAGCAAGTTTTCTCCACGTTGGATCTCAACCGCGCATACCAACAACTGCCAATCGCTGAAAAGGACATCGAAAAAAGTGCCATTATAACTCCATTTGGCCTTTTCGAGTTTCCACGGATGTGTCCCGGACTCAAGAATTGTGGTCAAACATTTCAACGCTTCATCCACGAAGTACTGCGCGACCTTGACTTCGTTTTCCCATTCGTCGACGATTTACTCGTTGCATCGACCGACGAAAAAACGCACGAAACTCACCTACGCGCCATACTAACAAGACTGCAAGATTACGGCATAACCATCAACCCGTCAAAGTGCGTATTCGGCAAGCCATCAGTGAAGTTCTTAGGCTACGAAGTCAGCAAAGATGGAATTCGACCGCCTACTGAAAAAGTACAAGCAATCATCGACTACCCGAAGCCTAAGAATATCGACGAATTACGACGATTCCTCGGCATGCTGAATTTTTACCGCGAAAATATCAAGAACGCCGCACAAATTCAAGCACCGCTCTGCAAATACCTACACAACGCGAAGAAGCGAGACAAGACCGAAATTTCCTGGAACGACGAAGCCGAAGAATCTTTCAACGCGTGCAAAGTTAGCATTCAAAACGCCGCTTTGCTCGCGCACCCGTCACACGAAGCCCCAATCGCAATCTTCAGCGACGCAAGCGACAAAGCCGCTGGAGCGTCACTCAACCAGTACGTCAATAACACGTGGCAACCACTTGGCTACTTTTCGAAGAAATTCTCCGACGCCCAGACTCGCTACTCTACATTCGATCGGGAATTACTTGCCATTTACATGAGTTGCAAGCATTTTCGAAAAATGTTCGAAGGCCGAGATCTCATAATTTTCACCGACCACAAGCCGCTGACATATGCATTCACTAAGACAGCGACCAACAATGAATCACCGCGACGCACCCGACAGCTGTTGTATATCAGTGAATTCACTACCGATATACGACACGTTCCCGGAAATCAAAATGCCGCCGCCGACGCATTATCCCGCATAGAAGCTATCTCCTGCCCATCTCCGATAGACTACAAACAACTCTCAGAAGCACAAGACCGAGATAACAATAATATTCAACTACTCTCACAGCAAGACAACCTCACAATCAAACAAATCACAATTCCCGGAACTTCAATCAAACTGTACTGCGAAGCATCAACGCCGCACTTACGACCTTACGTACCCGAAGAGCATCGCCGTGCCGCCTTCAACGCCGTACACAACGTCAGCCATCCCGGAATCAAAACGTCACGAAAACTAGTCGCCGAACGCTACTTTTGGCCCGGTCTAAATGCCGACGTAGGCAAATGGGCAAAAGTATGTGTACACTGTCAACGTGCGAAGATTCAACGACACACCACAAGTCAAATTTCAAGTTTCCCGCCAACACAAAGGTTCGAGCTAGACGTGTGCGCCGACTTAAAAATCATCGGCGGCGGCGTTTGCCAAAAAGTCGGCGGCGGCGGCGTGATTTCGGCGTGAAATCGGCGTGAAGGTCACGTAAATAAAAAAGCTGAATTCGATCGTATCATTTATTATGAATGTTATGATTGAGATAAATACAATATAAATGTTCATTGAACACCGCCACTGATCACCTTATCCACCATCAGATCAATAGAATAAACTATTTTTTTTTGTTTTCAGTTCCCATCATGTTCTAACTTCTAACATAATATTTCCAACAACTTTGGACTAGTATTCATCATCGTTATCGTATCATTATTATCTGCCGATGGCCATTACGGCCCCCAATTTCCCTACCATAGCATGCCATAAGGATAAATAGTGCGCAGCCCACATCCAACGGATTCCTCCTATCTTTACAAGGTCATTGGTCCATCATGTTGGTAGTCGACCTTTACTTCAGTGATTTTTTGAGCTACGTTGGTGCCTTCAGTTCTTCTATGGCTCTCAACTAGGGTTTGCAAGATCCGTGGATTTTCAGGATCCGGATGGTTTGGATATCGAGAAGCAGCGGATCCGGATAGTTCAGATAATACGGATTTCTTGCAAATAAATGAATGGTTTTCTAAGATTAAGTTATTTAGAGTTAACGCTGAAAAAATAGTTGAGTCCAGTTTACATTTTATATAGTTAACGCTGAAATAATAGTTGTCCAATTTACGTTTTAGTAAAATTTGAATATGCAAAAATTTGATAGCCATGTTTTACAACGACAAAATTCTTCATATAAACGTACATATTTTAAAATTTTAACGTTCTTAATCACAGTAAGATCTAACATCTGCCCTAGAATGTAAATAGGCCGTGGCGAGGCGTTAAGCCCGTAAAAGCCGAAGGCCCGGAGCTTCACGATTTCAGTGCCTAGTGCCGCAGGCGCCACACGCAAGGCCGAAGGCCGAGCTGCGAGAAAAGAGATATTTTGAACTCTAAACAACATCTCAGTATCTAAACAAGCCAAGCTTGAGGAACGAAGGCCCGAAGGCGAAGTTTCGAGGCCGCGAAGGTCAAGCTCCGCATAGGGCTGAAGGCCCGGAGCATCCCACAGAGGCACACCAGCTTGCAAGGTCGCAGGCCGAGCTGCCAGAGAGCGCTTCCATGCTACACAATGGCTTAGTGTGACAATCTGCGGCCGGCCCTCCGATTCGTTTGGATCCCTTGCGAAGGCCGAAAGCCGAACTCCACTTAGGGCCGAGGGCCTTAAGCGTCCTACAAGGGCGCGCGAGCTCACGAGGCTGAAGGCCAAGCTGCCAAAGCCCAATCAGTCCCCACACTACACAATGGATTAGTGCTACTGGAAGTGTTACTGAAATTACGAATCCGACGGCCGCAGGCTCGATTATTCGTTTCGATCCCCTGCGAAGGCCAAAGGCCGAGCCCCGCTCAGGGCTAAAGCCGAGCGTCCCTCCCCGGCGCGCCGTCAAAGATCGAGCTACGGGAAACTCGCACTTGGGTGGTCCCCTGCTAAAATACTCAGGCACAACTTTGAAAACTGTAAAAAAGGAACATCTCCCCAGCCTTCACTCTACAAGAGGAGAGGTGCCGCCAGCCTTTTGGGCTGAGAGCACCAACAAAGATCTAGTTTTCAAGTGAAAGATAAACCAATGACCACCCATTTTAACTAAAAAGTATATCGTCGTAAGCATACACTTTATTTATTGATAATTACACCACAATTTAAATACATATTTTATGGATCCGTAGGGCCTGAAACATCCAGATCTGAACAGGCGCTGGATCCGGATCTAAAAAAGGGCGGATATCCGGATAATTCCGGAAAAGGCCGAGAGGAAGGAGCCCCATGCGCTGGACAGACCAGATCCGCATCACACTCAATTTTCGGGTTGCCAAATCGGTCCACGCTGCCGAAGATCGGAGTCGTTCGGATCGGATCGCGAAAGAAAAATTGATGTCTTGAAAGTCACGACCACTTAGTACCGCTCAAGATACTGTAGTACAGCCCAGGACTCGATAGATTTAAATGCTTAATGTTCATAGGCCACAAACGCTATAACCTGAGGAGCAAGTTATAGCTCTCGGTCTAATGTATAACCTGGCGTTGCTTGTGTATGTGAACTACGGTGCTAAAGCATTTCCAGAAACCGAAACCGGCTTGTTCAGGAGGCTGGAAGTTGTCGGGCCTAAGTATCTATGCGTAATGATGAGTGATGACACTCGAAAGCAATAGGCTGATAGTTCATTTCCTACATAAGAGTATTATGTAAATGTATAAAGCAAATACGAAGCTTAGTATTTACTATTTTGCCAGGAAATAATTCTGTTATTCAGTCAAGGCCACGCCGATTTCACGCCGACCATTAGTCGGCGGCGGCGGCGTGGCAAAAAAGGTCGGCGGCGGCGTGACGCCGGCGCGGCGCACACGTCTAGTCGTATCACGCACAAGTACCTACTTATTTTATGTATTATCTTAATTGCTTATTATTAGAAAATTACGTTCAATATCGTCGTTGCGCTTTCCTAAGGTAATGAGTTAGATTTTTTTTACTTTATAGTATTAATCTATCAACGACACACAAAAGTTTTAAATTCAATTCAGATTAAATACCGTACCCCGTGAGTCCCGTGACGTGATCAAGAATGAAAACGTGACATCATCGGGTACTAGTCAACAAACTAGTTATTTCCGACGCTACAACGCGCACGCCACGCACACGCGCCCGTGCACATACTGCACACGCATCTTGTGTGGCTCGGCCTTTACCGTTCATAGACTTCATTCCGGAAGGGTGCAGAGGGGCTATTACTTGTGGTCGTCACTGTTGATTATACTGGTGGCTTATGATGGTCACATGTTTACCGTTTATCGTGCTTCTCGTCACTTTCACATCTGCATACTTTTTAGAACCTGACGGCAACATCGGCAAACAGTTAGCTGTATACACAATGATGAATAGTGGAAGAGTTCTTATTGCGAGGCTTGGGGGACGTCATGAGCCCAAGGGTATTTAATTTTCCTACCTCGCATTTGTTATTTGACTCGTCCTATCTTATTATTTATTATTTGGATTACATGTCATATACAACAGACAAGTTATTATAAAATGTATAAAAAAAATACTGCAATAAAACTCAAATTAACATAAAAAGAAATCAATTAAAAAACGTTGACCCGAGTTATCATAATTATCTTAGTATCTAGATGAATCGATCGGATTAGACCAAGAAATATTTTGAGGTGCGCTTTTAAGGATTTAGTTCGGTATTTTAAGCACATGTGCGTCGCAGAAGAGTGCAGGGGTAGACACATGGTGCACGCGCGGGCGGGTGCGTGGCGGCAGCGGCGCTCGCACTCGGCGACTCGGCTCTCGGCAACTGGGTCAGCGGGCCACGGCGCAACGACGCGCCCCGTTTCGACTTCAACACATTATAACTCCCACACGCTTATCTCGCCATGCCATACCTTTATCATACGTATCTCAATGGAAATAACCTTTAATTAGCCTTACTTTGACATTTTCGTACTTGATAAAAATCCGAGTTGAAGTTTTCCGTTGTGTTCGCACTTCGCAGTATTTGTTCTTAAAGCGAGACAAAGGACAAATGCGTTAACTGCGCATTACGTTTGACGACCTATAGAGCTTAGCAGTGAATTGGATTCAATGTGTCCACTTGTTGCTATTGTCTTTAAATAGTCGTAGAAATTAATTGCATCGCGACTGGTCAAACCAGTAAAATTATGGCTAGTGCAGTTAATTTGGCAACTGGCAGTGGCTAGGCATTGTAACGCTATAATTGAACATCACGTTTCCGTTGAGCCAGTCACCTTGGCACGGTTATTTCGTACCAAATTTACGTGCCTTTTTTATTTACCAATATCTTCGTCTATACGCAGTTTGCCTTACATGCTGTTTTGAATAATGTGCCAATTTATATATTTTTATTACCCTCGCCGCGTTTAATCTTAATAGGCTTGGTAGAGTTAACTAAGGAAGAACAATCTCAACTAACATTTAGATAAAGTCTGTTATTGTAATATTTAAATAGGCAGTTCTCAGGTTTTTTTAACAAAGCTTTAATTTTTTAGAGGCAGTAATTTGAAGGAAAATTGCGTTAGGTGCGACTTTGAAATGGTTATCGTTTAATACATATGAATGAATGACATGAAACAATCGATTGTAGGCCATCGTATTTAAAGTAATAGACCTTTAATTAAGAGTCTGGTTTTTTTATGAATTGCTTTATTGTATTCTGCTATATGGGTTATCGTCAGTCCGAAAAACAAAAGTTGTCCACTCGGCGTTCAATAGTTAACCGATTTTGTAAATCTATACCTAGTAGTAAATAGTAGTATAAAATAGTTAACCGATTTTGTAAATCTATACCTAGTAGTAAATACCTAGTAGTTTAAAAAAAAAAAACCATTTACTGTAGTGTAGTGTGTGTAGTTTTTTTTTATAACTATTTTATTACACTAGGTTAGGTAGATCGTGCATTCTTGTTGTACCGTTAATTGTTGTACAATTTTGGGATACAACTTGTATCCCAAAATTAGTAGGTACACAAATTCGTTAACTATGTCCACCGAAAAGATGATGACCTAAATCTGACAATGACCCTGAATATTCGTTTTTTAATAATGTATCTCAATCTAGGAGCAGTAGCGCAACCGCGAAATACGCTAATTTTGAGCATCCATCCGTCTCTGTCACACTAATGACAGTTATAAATGTTATAATACTGTATGAATCTCCTTGTGAAACAAGCTCTCTAAAAATCGTATTTTAAATAGGTACTATATAGTAATATAGGTATATTTATTTATCCCAACATTTTTTTAAATGCCTTTTTTTAATTATTAACGATTTTCACTTTCAAACCGTTACCGGACTAAGTAGATGTGTAAACGTGGAGACGGCCGTGCGCGTTGAACAAGAATACAAAAGAACGAACATAGGTACCTACCTAGCGACTTGGAACGCGTGTCGACTGTCGAGTCGCGGCCGCAAGGCGATCGTGCTGCGCCAGTGCTGTTTCGACAGATGCACGTGGACTTTGGACTTGGTAGTCCAATCATTTAACGGGTTTTTGTTTTCCATGTTAGAAGGAAACTCATGGACAGCGATGGATTCGACGGTGACTGTAACTTTATTACTACTGGATTAAAGAAGCGGGATAGTTAATTAGACTTCTATTTATCGTCTGTCACGGTTATGTATAAAGTAGCAGATATCATACGTCGTTCGCCGCTCCGTCTCACAAGCGTAAACTCATGGTAGCTAGCCAACTTTGCATAAGAGTAGGTACAAACCAAATTGTAAATGCAATATCACCTCTCAATCTTCTTTTTCGTTTAATTTGTATTGTGTTTTACAAAGAAACGTGTAGCCTCCTCGCGATCTCGTGGATGATCCTCGCGCATGCCCGCTCGATTAGCGTGGTGTTGTGATTGTTGCGAGGGCCGCGCACCCCTGCGCCGGCGCCGGTCGATGCTCCCCCGGGCTCCCGGCCACCGACCTCTACGCTCTCCACGGCATTCATAATTCTGCATTAATTGGTGCACGCTACAACGCCACCACTTGCGTTTAGGACGCGTCGGTTTACCGACATTGAACTTAAATCTCAAATATAAAGGAGCTATATTAAAACAAGCTTGATACATGTTTATTTTATTATTTCGTTGTGTTGATCGTTTTGATAGTATGTGGAAGAGGATAAGATACTTCTTGTATATGCTGCTTAATACAAAATGTGACACTAGATATTATAATTGATATTACGCCTCTTCTATTTTATCCGATGTAGTAATCTTTTGATCGTTAATTGTTCTGTAACTGTACGACCTGTACGTGTACTAATGTACTTGCATGAATCTAGTCTGTTTTCATTACCTACACGCGTTGTTAGACTTCATATCCAATCAACGTGCCACGACTCATTTATTATCTGCATACGTGTTTGTATGTCACATATCTTGGAGATATTTGATCTTGTATTGCGTTGCCTGTGTGCGTTGTAAGTCGGCATTCTGCAAGTCGAGAACATTTAGATATTTTTATAGGCTTAGCACAGATCAGCACCAGATATCAGCGTGAAGACAGTTTGCAAAAAGTGCGTGGTTACCATCACCACACATCTAGTGTTACGCTGCTACAAACTCTACTGAAATGCATATGTATGAATAATTATAGGTTTATATTATTTTCATCCCTATAACCAGTTTTGTAGATTTTTGAATTGCACTCAATAAAACAGTATTCAGCCCATGCTAAATTAACGTGGGAGCGCCATCGTGTAGCAAGCCCTGGATGTCTTAACTAATATAATGTAAGCTTATTTTGTTCCATCGTTTGCATGAGGTTATCAGATCAGACAAGTTTAAAAACATGAATTACGTTCCTTATAATTTGCTATAGGTATTTCATTTGGGGTATTCAAATGTCATGTGTTACCTGGTGCGTGTTGGTGTATAATATAAGCATATTTTGTTCCATCGTCTGCATGAGGTAATTTTTTTAAATTTTTTTTATTTGGGAACAGATTATGTTTTTTAAAGTTTGCTACACTCGCGGTCAATGAATACGGGCCAGGTGGATTTTTTCATAGAAAATAATGCATTATAATAATTTGGGGTATTGAAAATGTCATGTGTTTGATAATGAAGTGTAAAGTATACCTGCAGGCCTCTTGGACTGTTTGTTGTCTTGATTTTGTAATTCCTAGTTTAGACAGATGATGTTCAAACATATTTTCGGTGGCCCTGAACTCCTTTATCCTTGTTTTCAGCTCTGCTGTCGATCTGATTTCTCAATACCTTGCGTTTAATACCTTCTAATAAATACTCTTAACCCTAGTCCTAAATGTTTTGTAATATTTTATTAGTCGTTTTTGTGCGTGCCTGTTTGTTTCTTCCTAAATAAATAAATAGCCAACACAACAGATTGAAAACACCGTAAGCATTCATTGACATGAGGTTGGTAAATTTCATTTGCTGTCGCTCCATATGAAGGGATTAGGCTAGCATTAAGTCAGTGCGACACAATTATCATGATGCACTCGGCGGGGCGACCTTGGCGCGGGGCTCGCGGCACGGGTGCCCCGTTTCGCGGACGCGTTCCACTTTTGCCTTAGCTCTCTCTTGTTACGCAAACCCGTCGTTATGCATATTATGTTTTGCCTCAAACGGTTCTGCACCTAGATACCACTTTCTACAGTTAGAATCTGGTTTGTGTTCGTGATGATATAGATTATAAACAAAATGCGATTTGGAAATGATTCATTTCACGCACCGGATGAGTGTGCAGCGTGTGAGTGGTGTGCCATCTACTATGACATTTCCGCCTCTACTACGCGCACGCCACGCACACGCACACGCGCACGTGTAATTGCTGCACACGCATCCGGTGTGGCCCAGCCTTTATCTTCAATCGGGGCTTGTCGGTTTGTCCATGACAAGTCTGCCTACATAATAGCCAGGCGATGACAAAAAAAGTGAAACCGTTTACTGCCCGCCATTTGGTTACTTTCATGCCTATTTGCGTAGCCGGGACACAGGTAGCTGCCGTTTCAAAATTTAATTTGGTATTTTAATTGACAACGTGCTTGTCGCCTCTGCTGCTATTACTGTTAAGAATAAATTTCATAAGAGACAACTAACTAACAGGGCAATCATAATCAATATATTTAAATGTATGTAATGAAAGGTAATTAATAATGATACCGAATATTCGCGTAAATCAAATTTTCAAATTGGGCTATTTGTTATTATGTTATTAATCATTGTTTACATATGTATGTATGTACATTTTCTTGTTATTAGTGATTAACGTATGTATTTTGTTTTGTTTACAGGGCCCTCTGCGATCCTGACATAGCAAAAACGTCAAGTCATTGGCAAGGAAAGCCACTTACCGCGGCTACATCAGGCCAGAAATTACCTCCCGTCTAAATTGAAACGTTCTCACATCGTACACTGTGATCTGTGACTATAACAAGTGCAATAATAAACTTTAGTGCAATCGTTTGTACTGTCGACTGCCAGTGAAGTGATTTGTTGTTATAATATACATTGTGGTGAAATTAATTGTGAACAATGGAGCGTGAATCAAATCCTATGGAGGCGTTATGCCGTTCGGGGTGTGGCTTCTATGGCAACCCTTCCACAGATGGACTCTGCTCAGTATGTTTTAAGGTAAACCATTTATTAAGGAATCGTCAAATTAAGGAACTACTAAGGTACTACTTACGGGATCGGTTTGTAAGATGTTGCTTTATTCTCGCCAAATACAATTCTTACAGTCATGTGTGCTTAGTAATCCGTAAAGTAGTTCAACACGTTCGCTCCATTACATCAGTGGAAGCGTGATAGAATGCTTTACGTATCGAGTAAGGTATGCACCTTGCATTTAGAGCAAACGAGCATTCGCTCATTCTATCCCTCCCCCACTCTACGAAATCAACGAATTTCGGCGAATCACGTTTTGTGTAGTGTGTAAATTTCGTAGAGTATAAGAGAATCCTCGTTTGGTCTAAATGCACCTTCACATAAACCTTTTTTGACAATTCACGGCTACTGCAATAAGTTTGTTTTTCGTCGTGTTTCATCAACATTGATCCACGAAGCAGGGGCTTGGTACCGGTTCCAGAAATTCAATTTCTCGGTTCTTCCCGGTCTCTAGTAGTTAATATAAAAATAAACTGCCTCTATAACGATAAAAAGTGGACACAATTCCATTATTTAGACCCATACTATAGATTAAATAAATAAATAAAGCGCACCAAAACACATTAGTAAAATAACATAAGGCCCAATTTGAGTAGGTATATTTATATTATTTATAGAGTAAATAAAACTAGGAGTACCGGGAAAAAAATTCAGTGCTGATTCTTTCGACATCAATTTCCCAGGAATTCCCGGGAATTGATATGAATGCATGTTCTAGACTTGATATTTGACGCACTAGTACTAGTAGTGGCAAGATGTGCCTATATACCATATATAATTATAAATATGGACATCTATCGCAAGCTAAAAAAAATTCCCAAAAACAATTTGTTCTACGACATCTCGCACGTATCGACACATATAGAAACATCTTGGACAAAAGCGAATAAATATTAACCAATCAAAACTTTGATGGTCCAATTAAAACTATTTTTAAATAGCAGTTAAATTTATTATAGGGTAATATAGAAATTCAGAATCATAAGCGTAATGTATTGCCGAGGGGGTGACACTCGTTAATGAAATTTCAGGACCGCTAGTAAAAGGCAATCTAGTATGCCATGTAGATTCAATGTTTTATTTTGTTCGTAGTGCTGACGTAGAATACCTATAACGTTATTTTTCGCAATACAGCTGTTGACAAACACATGCTTATTCCGTCAAGGTCTCCTGTGTTTTGGATGACGGTTCTGGGGTTTTCACTATTTTACTTGCTTTAAACATCTGTTGTGGAGTTGTGGACCAAAATAGCTAGCTTCCTATTCGTAGTTCTGAATCGTAGTATAAAGTCCTTGAAGTGTATTTGAATTGTAGTTGTATGCTCGCAGTCTCGCACTGAAAGCCTTATTAAACACACAAGCTTCTTCGTAGCTAAATACGCATCTATCGTTTGGCTCTGCTAGTATTTCAGCCGAACACTCATATTTAGTATTAGGTAGTAATATCGTACCGACTATCGAGTGAGTCACCGTATGAAGGGTCCGCATACGTATAATTACTCAATTACTGCATCATTTTATAAATGTCAGTAAAGTAGGTCAGCTATGTTGAACTTGACGGATGATGGGGAACTTTTGTTACGTAACTGTGTTTGCGGAATGACCACTTTTTGCTCAGCAACGTGAAGTCAAAAGTTTTCTAATATCAATGTCTACAAGTTCTAAGAAATAAATAGTACTAGTTTTAGACCTAGTTTCTGGTAGGAATATTTTATTGATTTTATTCAATTCCACAATTTTACTAGTTATAGTCTATGACAAATACATCTACAGTAAATTATATTTCCTGCTAACTGGGATTACCTACCCGCCATGCTAATCTATAACACTTAGGCTAAAGTGGACGGACAATATATATTGATGTTACCTACCGCAATACTCATGCTTTATTAGGTAATTATTAGGGTTAGGAATTTTGGTGGCATTAGGTGGACAGAGAACAGTGGAGTCGTTGTTTATTTTTTTATGATTGATTGAATAATTAATTAATCAGAAATAATAAGTAAATATAAATATTCTTTTAAATAGGGTTTTGCCATATTTAAGTATTAAATATCATTATCATTTATATTTGACTACCTTGATTTATACTTGAATTGAAGCTCAATCATTCTTTGTAATATAGCTTATGATTATTATATAATATTTACTGTCTTCCAGAGAACTAGAACCATAAAAATTAAATAAATAAATTTTCTCATATACCAACATTTTCAATTGAAAATTAATATTTTTCTAGTTTCTCAAAAATAAAATTCATGTTATTTATTTAAATTTCTTGATAAATACAGCTTGTAATGAACAGTTTTTCGTTATTATTGTACAAGTTAATCATTTATTCAAGTTAAAAATGTTTGTAACAATGACTCCATTGCTCTATGTTCAATAAATGCCAACAAAATCCTAACCCTAGTAATTATATAAAAGAATGGGCCAATAATTAAATCCATGTACAATATTTTTACGGATGATTCATTAATATCTTAATTTTATCTTCAGCATAGTTTCATAACTTGAGGAAAGTATTGAGTCGGTAATTAATTCATTTTTTTTACACTAAGGTGGTTGGAAATTTAAAAACACCTTTAATTATCTATGTTATGTACCCATGTGTCCTTAAAAATGCGCTTTAAATCTTAAATATGTTTATCTATCTAGATATCTTTAACCCCATGATTCGTTGAAAAACAACCGCACATTACGGCCACCTTAAATGTAGACTGTTTTTTTAGAACAGGTTTGTACAAATATTATAAAATATTAATTTAATTGCTAAATAATATTATCGTTATCTATAATATTAATAAAAAAAACTGTGGAACTCTGATAGTTGCTACAAAACTTTTCTTCATAACTCATTTGTTTTGATACAAAAAATTGTTTTCTTTGTTGATTTAACGGTTCAACGCCACGCATCCGTTGTGGCTCAGCCTCCTTTTATAGGGCACCGGTTTTCAAAAACGACCACCCTATAGCACTATCTTTTTGTATTTTTTTCTTTTACAGAATTTTTCGTAATGGCGTTGAGGCTTGAACCCACGATTTTTTTGAGCCTTGCCCGTAATGAGAATTTGCGTAAAAATTTGCAATCAAGATGAAATTGAGGTTTCCACAACGCCACTATATCCGATATCCAGTACAGGAACAAGCTACAAATTTTAATATCATAAGTACCTTAAATCGGCCAAATCATGAAAACAATATGAACCACAGTCTACTTTTATGGAGGTCGTAATCAGCGGCTCCAGAACGCATCATGGAGGCATGATATTTAGATACATAAACATATTGAACATGTACATAAATAGACATTGAAACATTCCTCTGATATTAATACGAAAATCGATTTTGTCTCGTTTCATAAACCCACTCATGTATTATTGCCCGTCATTATGATTATGCCCAGTCACATAAACTAATAATTAACTATCAAACCAAAAAATATATATTTGTTAACCCTTAATAGGGCAATGGTAATATATTTACCACCTCATTTTGAAACTTATTCTGTCAATGAATATGTGTCCAAACCCAATGAAATTTAGGTGTGACTGATGCCTTATTAAGGGTTAAGGTATTATTCATATTTTACATTCCGCGAACTATCTCGTATCTAATCTGAAGACATGGATTTGCCAAGTTTTCGGACAACACTCCTCACAATGAAAATATTTACATATTTTTTAGTCATTGTGCAAGTTTAGTAGTAAACAAGATATTGTTCAACCGGATTTATAAGAATACATTATCAAGCTTGGACACTGCTTCACGAAAATAAGGTTAACACTGTTAACTTAACAGGTATGGTTGTACGAGGCAATTACCATAACGTTTTTAAAGTTCTATAGTAAAAATGTATAACTGACATGCTTCATATAACTGTGGGGACATGTCATCAGTGTCATCACACTTATTTTTACATAGCAATAGCTTCTATCGCCAAAAGCAAATCATGTGAGGGATAAATGGTACTTTGACCGTCCGTCACATTTCTAAATAATTTCTCGGAAACTCATCAAGCTATCGATTTAAGTTTGGAAAATGTAGAGGTAAAATATGGTTACAACCAGGGATCGGATAACGGTTTTTTCTCCATACAAAAGAACGGTTCGAATTCCGTTCTTTTTCGTTCTTCGGTATATATTTTTTTTGTTAATGGAGTAATTCAAGAATACTATGTTAATTACTACATAAAATGTTGAAAACTACATAAAAAGTGTAAAACATTTTAAAATGTTTAGCTATTTCGGGGTTTTTCTAAAAAACCGGTTCCGATCCCTGGTTACAACTCCAAATTGATTAACGGTATTTATTTACTTTAATATCTATACAGTTTTTTTATCTTAAATATAGTTTCAAATTAGCGGCAAATCTAAATTATAGATTCATAATATAGGTATAGGGAATTTAATTGTAATTGCGAATGTTTTGCTACCTCAGCTTGGTGCCATACCATTTTAATGAACAAAACGTGGTTTTTAAAGTATTTAATTATTTGTGTTTTTCCCCTGTAAATACGGTTACTTTTTAGTTTTTCGAAACATGCATGACGATTAAAATAAAAAAAACAGTGAAAGGCCTTAGTGAAAACAGAATTTAACGTCACAATTTTTGTGTTACGACGTTAACCCTTACCTATGTATATTTTTTTTGCTTACGCAAAATTGACAATCGCTGCCTGCCATGTTTCTAATAAAGGGAGGAAGGTGATATAAAGAACTATTGGAATGGAAGGCATAAGATTATCATAAAATTAAACACCCCTTATGTTGTAGGGGGCGCGCGCCACCTTTTGAAACCCTGGTGAAGTGTCTTTGTAGGTCCTGTGTCCTGTTCAGTTAATTAAAATGGTTCGTATATGCTGCTCTTGAAAGTTAACTATGGTTTATCTAATGCGGCGGCTTTGGCAACGTTTTTTCGCCACAAAACAACTATTGCCTCCGAAGCCCCGAACTAAACGCAATATTTAGCGATTTAACTGTTACCTAAATCGGTATAAGAGGAATACACGCAATTTTCTTTTTTTCTGTTAAATATCACAGAATGTTGCCTCATCGTGTAGATAATAAGATATGCTAAAAAAACAGCAGTATTTGCACAACACACCAAGGTTACTGGCGAACTTTTACGTGTCTTAATAACTTGGCCTCCTATGACTGTCTACGTTTTAAGGTATTTCGTCGTAATTCATAAAAAATATAACGTTGATAGTAAAGTTGATTTGTAACAAACACAAATCAAGTTGACGAATGAGGAAGCAAATTCCTTTTTTTGAAAATAATTTATTGCACTACATATTTAGGAATGGTCACAAATTTTAATGTTAAGACATTGTTCTAATAATTGCTTAGTGATATTAGATTAAGGAACTAATCTAGAATGATAATAATTAGTAGCTACTAATATCCCTAGTTCGTAAATCATATTTTGGCGCCCTATTACATATACGATTACGTTAATGATGTGTCATGTTTTTTCTATAAACTGCAATTACAAATCAGACCATGACTGTTACTGGGGCCTATTAAGCGGAAGTCCTTATCTAATTAATAGTGTTAAAAAGAGACTTCCAATTGTATTACAAGTTACAAGCTTTCGATAAACGGGCCCCTGGTGTTGATTCCACCCACTGTCAATACCATGTTCCACTATACTACGACGGGCCAACGACTGGCACGAAGGTAGCCAGACTGGTAACTGTTTTCAATAACCCGTCACCGTGTCCGAATCCAAACCAATCCACGACGTGATTAAAAGCGATTATGATTACTACATAGTTTTGAGAAATAGCCGGTTCACATAACCGCGTTTTCACGATATAAATGATATCAGTACATTTAATGCGATGATATTAGTTACACAATTGGTTTCACTGAAGAAACGAAACATTAAAATAATGTACTAAGACTAACCTTTAGGCTTAGCATAGGATCAGTGCGACAATATACCGCGGCGAGATAAACTATCCAATTATCCATCCCTCTTTTATTCATATAGTTGGTAAAAAATGGAAAATCTATCTCGCGGCGACATACTGACATACCAATCATGTGCTAAGCGTACTTATAGGCATAGGCAGATATAGGCATTAGGAGGTCCCGGGCTTGAATTCCAGTATGGGCATTTATATCACAAGGTTTATAACACAAGCAATAATTGATCGTGAGCTGTAGTTATATAGCACGACGTACTTAAACTTAAGTCTACGTGTTTATTAGGGTGAATCGACTTTCATATTGTTAGATATTTATAATGAGCATTCCGTTAATTTCAGCACGGCGGCCATCGTAAATTATAGCAATCGTGTTAAGGACATCTGTATTCAGAATTATATTTGTATAGTTAATCAGGTTTAATATCAATGTTATGAACCTTAAAAGATTATCTCCTTAAAACAGTTAATTGAAACATTATCTCCACTATACTGTACTAGAATTGCTACAAAATAAGTAGTATTTAACTTCGGAGCAAATCGTGATAATGTGCGATTCTGGTGTGTAGATTGAAGTAGTAATGAAGTCATTATTAAATAAATTAGTTAAATGAACTAGTAAAGATTCATTAGTCCTAACCTAATGAATCTTTCTTTATTTTGATAGGCGATAATACAAACATTTTGTTTGGCATAAAATAATATATTTTTCAATTGTTTTCATTTAACCGGTTCACTTTGTTGGAATGTAATTCGAAATGTTAAATGGATGCCGTTTTGCAATAATGCGTCAACCCACATCCATTTTGCGATAAAATGTCAACTTTAATTAGTAATTTATAGAATTGAGTTTTAATTGACGAATTGATGTGGGTTGACACATTATTGCAAAATAGCATCCAAATATGTCATTAACATTACTAAATTTGTATAAAAACATACCTACTATAAAACAAGGCTATTAATTCACACGACCGCTATGACACCAGGGACGGCAGGGACACTGATTAGTGTTTGTGTCGTAGCATGATTGGTAAGTTCATAGTAATGTGACCTTTCAGGCATACCCCGCAATTGAACTAACAAATTCGTAGCAATTCTACCCAGGGCAAGTAGCGCTCAACTCCGCGTAGACTTCCTCGATAACGGTTACTATTTACTATACGCTTAGAACATGATTGGTATGTCAGTATGTCGCCGCGAGATAGATTTTCCATCTTTTACCAACTATATGAATAAAAGAGGGATGGATAGTTTATCTCGCGGCGACATATTGTCGCACTGGTCCTGTGCTAAGCCTACTGGGATGGGTGGCGTTGTTTCCCCTAGAGGTGAGATAAGGCGCTAGAAATAAAGTGAGAGCGTGCTTAGCTTATTACTCTTGTTGCCGATCGGCATCAAATTTTGTAGTTCTAAAAGTGATTTTCGTAGTTTCGTCGTAATTTGAAAATCACAGAATCTCTTAAAAAAAAAGATATGACATTACATTACATAGTATGTTGTTGAGTGAGGGAAATCGGTTTTAATTTCAATGTAAACTATGGTTTTGGCCGTAATATCCAGCTGAACTGGCATATTTTGGGGTCTAAAATGTAAAATTTGAAACTTAATTGTATGAAGAATCAAGCTTAGGTACTGCGGGCTGATTTGGTTTTATGAATATGTATATAAGATCGAAAGCGACAAAGACTATTATTAACTGTACTACCGGCTTACCAAGTTAGGAGACGTGTAAACGTGTATGTTTAAAGGTGCGTTCAAACTAAAAGAGCATTCGCTGTTCTAACCTCCCACTCTACGAAATTCGATCGGTACACAAAACGTAATTGGTTGATTTCGTAGAACGGGCGCTAGAACAGCGAATGTTCTTCTGGTTTAAACGCACCTTCAGAGGATAAGTGTTTACGAAGAACAAATGGTTTTTGAATCAATTAATTAAAAATAAATGGAGTTTACCTTGAATACCTAAACACTTTTGCCGTCTTCTGCTCGCTCATTATAGTATGTTTTTATGAATTCTAGGAGGCTTTGAAGAAGAAGCAGCAGCCGCCCGCGACGACGCCGTCGCCCGTGGCAGCGACGTTCGTGCCGGCCGCGCCCGCGCCCGCCCCTGCTCCCGCGCCCGCGCCTGCGCCCACGCCGCTGGCCGCCGCCGCGCCCACTGTGCCCAGCATCGCCGCCCAGCCGCAGCAGCACACAGACGTGAGGCCACAATTCTCTTATTTTCTTACATTAGCAGCTTACTACAAGCGGTGGCGTAACTATACCATCTGGGGCCTGTGGCAAATTAGTAAAAATCATCACATTGTACTCAGTTTAATTTTAAATTTAAATTCACTGCCTCTTGGGCCGGGGCCCTCTTGGGTCGGGGGCCCGTGGCATTTTGCCAGCCCTGCCACCAAGTTACGCCACTGTCACCAAGTAACGAAATCCCATTTCGGTATAGAGCCCTTGCAAGCGGAGCATCTTTTTGTAGGGTTCCGTAGTAAACTAGGAACCCTTATAGTAGTTTCGCTATGTCCGACTATCTGTCCGCGGCATAGCTCGGTAACAGTTTGTACTAGAAATTTGCAATTTCGTATCTAGTAATATAACTACGGCCCAGTCGTTTTTGAATATAACTACGGAACCCTACACTGAGCATGGCCCGATATGGCCGATACGCTCTTGGACGGCTTTGATATTCAATACAAAGAGGCGGGTAGTCCATCTCCAGCGCCAGACACTTGTTCGAAACTCCGCCGCTAGGGCCGCTGGTATTTCGGGCAACTCAGCGTTTTCGTTTTAAAGATCAGATCAGCAATTCCACGCAACAATCTCCACGTCTGTTAGTTAATTTCTGTGGCTTTTCTGCATATAGGCACTGGTCTCACCGCGAGCTACTAAGCTATGAACTGTTGGGTTATAAACCCGAACAAAAGATACGCACTCCCGTGTAAATAAAAGACACGGCGTTCCTCGCCCAGCTATCAGCTATCACCGCCTGGCGAGTATCATGCCTATGAATTTGAACACTCTGTCAGATACTCAGGCGTATACTAATGCTTTATAAAGTAATATAATTATATGGATATGACGCCGAAATGCATGATCTGTGGGGCCACGGCAATCGAATCTCAATGGTTGTTAAATTATACCTAATACACATGGGCTGGACCAGACTGTTTGAAATATACCTTTGAAATGGAAGAGGTACTATTTTTTTTACAAGCAAATGGTACCAATTCGGTACTAAATAATGCAATATGAATCGTTGGTATTCAGGATCTGGTCCCGCCATTAAAATGGTTACACACAATTTCTGTGATCAAAAAATCTTACTCCGTTGACACATTTACGTGATCAAACTAGTTCTATGCTACTGGCATAAATCAAGTTCTTACTCCTATGCCAGTGGCATACGAACGTTTTTAACAAATACTGTTGTGTCTTCGGCATAAGAGTAGGTAACATCCATCGGGTCACACATGCGAGTCACTGGCATTGGACTTTAATGAAATCATTTCGATAGGCATAATAATACCTAGCACTTATAATAGTTATAATAGAACAGTACCGGAGGCGAACGTGTTGAGGTTAATCAGGCGACTTTTTCGTTAATTGCAATGCTTTAATGACCAAGTCATAGTTTTTTTTCCTATTTTTCAGCAATAAAACCGCTTCGAGAGGATATTTCTTCATGTCTTAAAACTACTGTTTTACTTTCATGACTGCTTGTAGTTGAATTGTAAGACAAAACATAATAATGTTTTTGGCATTTTGTTACTAAGTTATTCCGGGATTTCTTTCGATTTTTTGCGGGTAATTTGTAATCGAGAGGTGTTTCAAATTCAAAATGTCAAAAGCAATTACACTTTTGAATACCTGATATTATTTACATACTAAATATTATTACTAAACTAAATTTGCTTAAACCGTTTGCTTTGACTGTGATGAGTTCGGTAAGTAAGTAAAATCTTAGTGGTCACAATAACTTTCTGGGTGTTTCTATGCGATTTTTTTTAGGCGTTTTTATTGTTCATTACCATCACCACTTTATTTTCCGGTTTATAATAGCAAATGAGACTATTATGCCAGAATAGCAGACAAACGTGCGTCTGCTACAAGATAACCGAAAATGATTCCATTATTTATACGCAGTTCGTCAATAATTTGGGAATGGTAATGACTTGATTGGTGCGACAGAATGATCGCATAGAACTACCCTTCTGTTTATATTCGGAATTTAAGCACATACACAACCTCCTGTAAAGCGAAAAACGTAGGCATAAAAGAATGACAGTTTTAAATTTGAATTATGTCAGACTGACAAGCTTGACACTCGCGACTAAAATCAAAAAAATATTTACAACTAATTTCATATTAATTATATCTATTGTAAACAAAAAAATCAGAATAGCATAGTTTTTATATTTATTTAAACGTAAAACTCGAGAAACTGTTCTCAAGTCTTTCGATTTGAGATGGGGACCAATTTTCTATTATAATACGGTAAAGTAGTGAAATTGAATATTATGTTAATTTGAATTCAATCTGAGAGCTTCTAGCTCAATGTCGCCACACGCCGGCTGATACTGTCGTAGTTTCATAACGTTCTCGTGTTGCAGTCAAAATGTCCAACCCGAAACATAACGAAAAACCCAATAATGGAAAATGACCCCAACAAAAAAGAATCGAAGGGTAAACGGCTACTGAAAAAAGCACTACGGCGCAAAACTAGCGACAACAGTCAAGGCTCCGGCCAGGAACACTCGTCCACGGGGCGGTCGAAGAGCTTCGACAAGAAAGGGCAGTCGCTGGAGATCAGCAACAGCGCGCCGCTGCCGGCGCCCGAGGGTGGCGGGCCGGCGCCGCGCAAGCCCGCCAAGATGGTCGACATCCAGGAGCAGCGCAACGAGACCTTCCCGCGCGACGCCGACGTGGCGCCCAGCGACCCCACCGACAAAACTCTCAAACCTGATTCCCCTACTGCTGAAAGTAGCAAAAAACCTCTAAAACGGGTCTGTTGGATTGATCATTCGTACTTTCCTTTGGGTTCGACTGAATTTTGGATGTTACGTATTCTCGACACAATGCTAGTTTAATCCTCGACGTGATTCAGACAAATTTAGTCTAGACGTTATCGTTCCGGTTTTTCATTGAATGGTTATCGCCAAATTACGAAAACGCGTAGATATAGGTTAAAGGACTTGACGTTTCACTCATGGTCGCAGGCAGATTCAGACTGCGTTTGTCGTTAAAATATGAGCGAGTAGGTCGGTCGATTCTATCATTATACCCTCGACGCCAGTGACTTCGATTTCGCTTGCTATCGAGCTATCGCGCGATGTTCATTGCTTAGAATTCTTTAGAGCAATGCCACAGATTGTGCTGCTCCTTCAGAACTAGTTAGCCAAATTTTGTTGACGTTACTAAAATACACTTTTCAATGGATTATGTGGCATAATAAATAACTTTTTATATTGTATTTTTCAGAAATTGGAAGAGGAAAGTGGAGCGGGCACGAGCGGCGCCAGCACGACGTCCGACACGGACGCCGACGACAAGGATCCCAGCAAGGACAAGAAAAAGAAGAACAGATGTGCCGTCTGCCGCAAGAAGGTTGGCCTTACAGGTAAATGTCATGCGCTTTCGCACTATTGCATGTATACTCGGGTCAGATTTCATGACATACCAAAAAATTGTAAATATTACCAGTACCACCATGTTTGTTTGGTTAATTCATTATTTCTACGGTACAGAATCTGCTCTGTAGGTCTTAGTTCTGCATAATCATAGGTAATACCGTTGAAGTAAATATTATTTGAGGTGAAAAGTATTCTTATTCCTTTCTTCAATATTTTCAAGAGTTTAGTTTATACTAGCGTTTTGAGAGCGTGGCATGACTGGCGCACCTATAGCCCATTCGTTCCATCTCTCTCATCGAGCCCTCAGGCCCTACCGCGAACCACGAACGAAGTATTGCCTCCCTGTCACACTTACGTACGCATTCACAAGTGCGACAGAGAGGCAACATTTCGTTCGTGGTTTAAATTAGGGCCTATTATCATGCATCCATTTAGTAGATGAATTAACTGCATCATCATTCAGTCATGGTCGTAAGGATCAGCTGTAACGAATTTTTCATGTTTCCAAACCGTGGAATATATTTTATATCAGAAATTACGAAAATTCTTCATCTATCTGTTAATTAAAAAGTGGAGTGAAAAATTTACGATTTGGATAATATAGTTAATTCACCATTCGTCAGTAGAATGCAAACAAATGTAGACAAACATGTTGATTTTCCATAGCATTTGACGCAGGAATTAGATTCTCCATATTTCTCCATTCAAAAGAACGGCTCGGATTCTCCGTATTTTCTCCATTCAAAAGAACGGCTCTTTTGTGAATTAAGTGAATTATTCATACTGAATACAAGTTATGTAAGATAAGATAGCAGCATTTATTGGTATTCGACTAACAATGAGTAGGTATGATTTATCCCAAACAAACTGAGTGTGTGCTCCGCTAGGTGTAGTCCACTACATGTAATCATAGTACTGTAGAGGACACTACATCTACATGGATTAAATTCCGTAGTTGTTCATCCGATTACCTAAATTTTTGATGACTTCCTTTTACAAATCTTTTTGTTCCGATTCTGGTCAATTGGGCACATATAGATTTTACTTATAAGCTTAGAGTTCAATTAATATATTATAAACAGTCCGCTTAGTACGATTTGTGTATTAATTGAGATGAGTTAAAGCCGTGATTCGAAGAATATTTGCTAATGTAGCAAAAGCATCGTGCGACTGTTTAACACGTCGTAAGAGCGGTGGGCCACGTGCCTCGACCGACTCGCGATAAGGGAATCTGTGTTATCGCGCGTCGCCGTGACGCGTTCGCGGCCCGACGCCGACCGGCCCGTCATTCCGCACGTTCCGTCCACTGCTGAATGCTCACGTCATTCCAATCCAACTATACCGTTGCATACCCTTACTTAGTTCTACCAAGCAAAACTGCCCATTTGAGCTGTTTCTGATATATAATATAATAACAAACATCGACTTGTTTATGATACCGCACACTACGTTCACTAATACATGAACAAACAGTAAAACATGTTATGAAACTTTAATTAACCTGTACAATTAAATTATTGAACTAAAACCCAAAGACGGCTCAAGTCGTTAAAACAAGGCTTACAATTATTGCGTACCTTAGTATTAAACTCGTCTTTTATGGTCAGTTTGTATAGTTCTCAACGTTGTGAATACACTGCATACATTTACAATATTTTAGATTTGAATAAACAGATTTTATCGCATTTCGTCACCTGGTAATTCAGATAAAATTATTTAAATTATATGCAGCATCTAAGGGCTTGTGCACAAATCACGCGAGGATCGACAGGGGGATCTCGGAAGATCACGAAGGTGTAAAAGTAGAACTCACGTGTATTTTTTGTATCGTGAACAAATAGTAAAAAAAAAAATGTATTTGTTTTAATTAATATTTTTTAATAATTATGGCCTGGATACTAGTCCTTTACGCCATGCACTTATACAAGTACAGTCAAGAACATTCATAAATAACGCACTGCTATTAGGTTGTTGTAGATTAGATAAGCGAGGAAACGTATCTAGATCGATTGAGTGTACATATATCTCTAGGCTGTTCAAATACACTAACGTTATAGTGTAATGCCATCATAGGGAGCATTCTACGGTTTGGTACTGGTATCTACGGGACAAATCATATCAAATCTTATCGGACGAATTATCAGATCAAATCATTTTTATCGTTCTCTACGCAAAGGGTAAAATCGGGACGTTTATGAATAACCGCAATTGAGGAGTGTTTTTTCAAAAGGACTTTTTCCACTTTCAACTTTTTTAAACTATGAATGTACAGGGTGAACGATATGAAGTGCCACCATTGATTACTATAAGTAAGAAAAAGCAAGAAAAAAAAATTACATTTTGTGATTAAATTTACTTTTAGTCAATATGACTACCTTTTGCCTTGACTATGGTCTTCAAACGGTAAAAAAATATTTGCTCGCAGCACGTTTGTGACCCAGTGGTAGTGGTATGTGCCAGTGAAATACGATCGCTTTCTTCATTGCATTTATACTACCATGTTTAATTGCTCTCATCTTTCTCTTCAAAATAGACCAGATAAAAAGTCCCAAACTCACTGCACTCGAGAAATGACACGTGAAATTTGGTTTTCAGCCATTTTTGGTTCTTACGAGCTTTATAAGCCGAAGCTCAGTCTCGTTCTTATGTTTGCGGTCTACATCCCAAATGTTTACGTTCCTAAGACTTCAATGCGGTGTCCAAAACATGTTTCCGATAGTAAGCCGCTAGCTATTACTTTGACACCAGACTTAATAAAATTTACTAGGTAACACTTGATATCGTTCACCCTGTAGTTTAGATAAGAGTAGAGAAATACATATACATATGTTTTGATTTTCAAGTTCTAATAAGTCTCTTTTTGTCTTCTAAAATGTTAAAATTTCAAAGTGCGTATCAAAAGGCCCTATTTCTCTCTTATAGCAAGAGAAAGCTATGAGCTTTTAGAAGTGAATATTTTATTATAATAACTTATTATTTTGTATTTTTTGTATAAATGAGGGGTTTGTAAAATTTCCTTGAAAAACAGCTTGCGTATTATTAGATAAGCTCACAAGGCCGCAATAAATCGGCTTAATTCTAATAGTTTCGCATCAAAAGAGCTTAATTCGGAAAGTTTATGGTATATCAACTTACCCCCTTATTCATAAACGTCTGCTAACTTAACAAGCCGCTAATAATTGTTTGTCCCTTTTGCTCTTATAGACACATTGTTAAGACCGAAAGGGACAAACAATTATTAGCGGCTTGTTAAGTTAGCAGACGTTTATGAATAAGGGGGTTAATTATTAAGTCACTTAATTATTAATTATATGTATTTATATTGAATATATTTAGTGCTATAAAATTTATATCAACTTACTTGAGTACTATATCAAAAACACAGTAAGAATATCGAAATGAAAGCCGTGGATTTCGGTTTTTCTCAATTTTCCAAAAAAAGTTCAAACTGGAAATTAGCTCTTTTGAAAAGACACTCCTCAATTGGTAGAAGTTTGAAATGAAGTGTCTAATGAATGTTGAGATGGAACCTAATGGCACGGAACAACTCTTCGTGCGCAAGTCTGACTCGTATTATTGGACTAGATTTATTATTTATTTATTTATGTTTTGTCGTGGTATTAATGATGAAATCATTATTTTAGTAATTAGAGTAAAACTATTAAAATGTAAAACTCTGACCGTTAGTGCGGGACAGAAAACGGTTATGCGGGTTTTGTACGAAATAACGTTTTTTCTACTCCCATACTTTTATTTGTCATTTACAGAGTCGTGAACATATCTTTAAGCCTACCTTACAGATGTCAAGATAAGTCTATATTGTCTATTCCCTATAAACAGATTCGGTTATACAGGCAGTGCGTTTTTGGATTTTAAGACACCTCGTGGATACAAGACTTAATCAAATAAATGACTGCCAACCTAATTTTAAATGTCACTTCTAATGAATCCTAAACCATAGAGGATAAAATTAGAAAAACGCACAAAAAAAATCATGACTATTAAGTAACTTATGAAGCATTCAATTGTTAGTTAATCATAGAGTTAGAAAAACATATTACGATTCACGGTTATAATTTCACCCTGTATACATTCAGTGTAGGTGGTTGTTATTTATCTGTTTGTGCAATTTAGTATTTACTACTAACATAATTTTTTCACTCCACTTGATTATAGTGTTAACAGAATGATGCGCGACATGTTTCATATTCCTAAAATAGCTTCCAAAGTTTACCAGTATGATAACCAAAACTTGTATTCAGTTAATCTGAACATTCAAAATTCGTGGTAGGTAACTGATATTTATAAGTAATTGACTTTCCAGTCAATTTTTCTACAATATGCACGAAGCCTTGGTTAGACGTTTTCAAAATATACAAGGTGGCTAAAAAAAAATTCATGCATTCCAGTTGTGAGTGAGGTTTTGGAACGCAGAATAGATGCCCTAAGAGTTTTTTTTTCGAAATTAGTTCCAATTTCTGAACTGGCATTTATCACCATTATCAGATTCATATGTATAGAAGAAATGAAACAATGCCCACAAGTAGCATTAAAAATTGTTACTCTCGTTTGTGGAATGCCCTAAAGAGAGATACTTTGGACGCATTAATAATAAGGGCAGATCAATGTAGCGTAATGTATGCGGTGACCGATGCCATGGTCAATCGTTGCTTATGTAGTAATATGTGGCTGTGCACAGGGAAAAGTACCTAGTCGCAGGTATTGAGTTATGCATAGTTCCAAAAAGAAGATTAAATTTGCTATCAGTAAAAAAAAGAATCATGACTCTAGGTTGAACCACTATTTTTATATAAATTTTAGAATTTGCGACTTCCGAAATGCAGAAGTTGAGAAAATTGCATTTAAAGTTTATAATGCCAAAAAACGCACTTCTACTTCGAAGTTACATAGTGAAGGGTATACTTAATAATCTTTGGAAGTTAAAGAATTGTGATAAAGGTTAATTGTTTAAAAATACATGTTAATTATTTAGATTTCTTAGGTTAAACGTGCAAGGGCGAAAGAAATACGAAAGTGTTCATTATACCCTATTCATAATATATTATGAGATTAAAACTGTTAGTTTCTTATCGTAGTTACATATTCTAAGGCATTTTGGAATAATTGAATAAAAGAAATTCCATAATCAACAATTAATTTAATAATTACCACACTTTTTAACAATTACAAAAAAGGTCACTTATAATATTTAAAATCAACAAAATTATGTGTATATCGATGATATATCACATAATATAACTATATTTAGCATAGTGTGTCACAATGGTGTCATCGAAATAACGTTAAAACATTTTTTTTAATCAATAAAGTTTAGTGACCCGGTCGAAACTTTTGTATGGAAACGTAACTAGGGTACCTTGTCACGGCATTTACTAAACTTTAGTAACTTAAATGTAAAGGCACTATTTTAGTACCTGTAATGCAAAAAATATTTGTATCAAAATGTTATTTGGTACAATTATTGCAGAAATCAATATATTTTTATTTATAAAAAGTTCTGTTTTAGTCGTGTAAAACATAAAATTGTACATTTTACTAAACTGGGTACCTTGTCACGATAAGTCATTATCTTAAAGAAATAGAGTAAAAGTAGGATAAAATACCCAATTATACATATACATAACCTACCTACACCTACTTAATGATCTATTAAGTCTTTAATCAATATTATAATATTTATTATATACGCCAAACAACTAAAATCACAGCTTAAGTTTTCATTGACTAAATTCAAGATCATTAATAAAATTATTGGCCGTGTGGTGACGGCAGAAAGAATACATTTGTCACCACCCCAACTCCTCCTGCGGGTGTCGTAAGAGTCGACTAAGGGATTGAAGTATCACTGACCATACTTGATTAAAGATTGATGATGGGCAGCAGCGTTATCATAGTGAACACATTACTCCGATCGCCAATCCGCTTACCCAGCGTGGCGATTATGGGCATTTACCTCCTAATGCGTCTATACGCATAGTTAATAGGAGAGGCCTACGTCCAGCAGTGGACTATCATAGGCTGATGATTATGATGATGATGATGAATAAAATTATTACCTATATTAATAGAGAAACACCACGTGACGTGACCTTGGTGTGGTTTTAGTAGGAGAAATATACTTCGCTACCCGGCCCTTCGTTAGCTCTCCGGCTTCGATTGGCAAACGTATTTTAAATTAATGTAAATAGTTATGATTCTACGTTCAATACAAGAGTTACCTAAATAAGTTTAACCCATATATGCCCAGAACTAGTTATTGAGATGAACTCTATGATGTATAGGATACAGTTTATTTTCAATGGGTCGATATCGGGCATATAATTATGGGTTAATGTCTTCTTATAAAAAAACATTTGATAAATTTTATTGGTTTTATGATTTAAATCATTTTGCTATAGGCCAATCTATGTTAGAAAGAGGTATTTGACTACCCGCGACGGATATATTGACAAAATTATCCAAATTTTAAACGCTTTTAAGACATATCGTGACAAGGTACCCTGAGTACTAAACTTTATAGTCTGAGAAATATACTAAAAAACCTAATTTTACTGATATTCTTGTACACACGTGTTCCTTAGGGTGTAAATAACCCAATTATAGCACAAACCCATTTTGGCACTTTCACCCGCTTCGACAAAACCTCATGTAACTCTGTAACTAAATGCCGTGACTAGGTACCTTTCCCTGTGCAAAGCCACATATAACCAACGATAATGAACCAAAGTATTGATTTGGACAGTTTTAGGCACTCATCCTATAATGATAACTCATATGAAAAGTTAGAAATGTGGAGATGCAGTAGTGATTGAGAATGGTGTGGTTCGCAGGGTTCGAGTGCCGCTGCGGCGGGCTGTTCTGCGCCGTGCACCGGTACAGCGACAAGCACGACTGCTCGTTCGACTACCGGGAGCTGGGCGCGCAGGAGATCCGCCGCAACAACCCCGTGGTGGTGTCGCAGAAGATACACAAGATATGAGCCCCGTGTCGTCCCCGGCGTCGCCGACACCCGACATCCTTTACTCTAAATAAACTGTCGATCGAGTTTGTGTCTCTCATTTACGTATGTAGATTGACTCGCCGCGGTCGCCGCGACGATTACCGTTTACTTGACCGAAATAATCATCGACGGAGTTCACCTTTTGACGGCTTTCGGACAGTTTATCGTGAATGACATTTTTTATCGGTAAATCGGACGCGCAGACTCGATCCATCGAAATTTAGATTTATTTGTGGCGAGAGTTTTACTTTTAAATTTTTATTAAAAGTTGTAGATAAAGTTCATTCGGGTAGGATTTCAGGATTAATTTCGAGATAATGAGTAGCGTTTTGAATATTGTCCATTCACCTCCATTGTAAATATTAGATATAATTAATTATAGAAACAAATCCTATATATTGTAAAAAAATTAAAACTCCAAAAAAAGCTACATTGTTATGATTCCGACGGAGAGCATAACGTGCTTAACATTTACGAAATAACAATTGTTAGCTGCTCAGCGAGGGCCGGAGCCGCTCTCGCGTGTATATTGTACAGAAGTTAGCGATAGTCGCACCCGCCGGCGCCGTCTGCGGCCACAGCCGGAACCGCAACGTCATCTTCAGAGTGTTAGTACTGTCATTTCGGTTTGGGAAATCGTCGCTTTCTTATTTGTCTAACATTGGCGTAAGTGACTAGTGTTTAGCGAGATTGTGGTGTGTATCGGATAAGGCGAGCGTGCGCCGCGGCCGGCCGCTCGTCGGTCGCGCGACCGGCCGGCTGGTTGCCACGGTGTCGGCCGCCTGGTCGTCTGAACGTCTGGACGCCTGGTCGTCTGGCCGCCTGGTCGTCTGGCCGCCTGGTCGTCTGGACGTCTGGACGTCTGGCCGCCTGGTCGTCTGGACGCCTGGTCGTCTGGACGCCTGGTCGTCTAGTCGACTGGCCGCCGTGTGGCGCCAGTCGCGCGACCGGTCGCACGACAGTCGGGGCGATGCCGGTCCTCCCCCGCACTGCTCTTTGTGTGAAAATTTTAAGTAAGCATATGGATAGTTATACATATTATAAGTAGTCGACACTTTATATTATTACACATTATATAAGTAGGAAAGAATTATTTAGCTTTTTTTCTTTTTAATCACAATATTATTCAAAATTGTATGTTTTATTATGTAACTTGGGTGATGTTGGATCAATAATACTTACGTATCTATTGTTTCGGTCGTTTGTCCACGGTAGACTTACTAATTGGTTGGACTTAATTATTTAATGACTTTTGTTGTATATTTTGTTAGGTCATTGATTAATTTGGTCTTTTTGCTTGAACATAATCAGATAAAAAGATGATGTTAATAATGAATGATTTTTTCTTCTAACTTGCTGTTTTAATTTAGTTATTCTTCTATTAAAGTCATTAAATTTTCAGGAACATGATACTTTGTTGTTTTCTTTGCATCAACGTGCATTTTCAGAAGAACGTGCACTCAATTAGCGAGAATGTAAACAAAATAACTGTCAGTTTTACAACGGCTAATTAAGCATTATGTTAGAACAAAAACATGGTTTCGATGGTCATATGTTATAATTTATAACATATAACCAATTTTTTACGTTAGAAATCAAAAAAATTATATTGATTATTATTTATAACTATGTCGTTACAAAACTGATATCGAGTTATTTTTTTAACGATACTTGTTGATTGAATTTGTACTGTGTACGTTTTTCTTATTATGCCCCTGCCTCAAACAAACAAATTTTTCCAGTACTCCTATAGTTGCCGATTTGTAAGCTAGAACTTTTGACAGTTTAGAAATGAGCCTAATATATATGACGTTAAGACTATCGGGTGAGTCTTACTCTCATATTAATAAAGATTAATGTAATTTAATGTATAACTCAAAAGTTCGTTCTTAGAAATCGACAACTATAGATGCGAGTGACAGCTTTTGTATTTGACGTAGCTTGAAAAAGGTAAAACAATAAACTGATATTTTCAAACTGAGACTGCCGGTGTCGTTGTGCATTATGCGTGTATCACGCGGGTTGTTATCTACGAAAGTAATGTGACTACTTGAATTTTACTTACATGCCGGGATATTAAAAAAGTATGGGATGGTCACCGTTTGTGTTATGGGTATTCAGAATTTTGACACTTTAATATATTTCAGATTTTCAGTGCCCTCATTAGAGACTGAAGGCATTACGTATAAATATGTTGCGTGACGTGCACTCAGTTAAAATTGACTAATAAGACTAATAACCGTCAACAAAATTTGGCTGGTCGTAATCTATACAGGGTGTAATCGTTAAGTGTGGCCAGGCCATAATTCCGTAAGTATAGCAGATATCAGAAAACTTCCAACTGATATCGAAAGTGCGTTAACCAACGAGTAAAATTGCATTAATAACTTTTTCTAAATGGATGGAGTAATATTAAAAATACTAAGTTAAAATCACGACTAGCCTTAAAAAATCTCGGGTGTCATAACAGATAAAACTGTTAGAGATTCGATATTTGTACGAATACATTGTAATAAATAGTACATTGTGCATCAAGGGAGGTAAGTACGGAATTACTAACGAGAGTGTTAGAAGAGCTTTTATGACTCGAGTTAGTATTCCGCTTACCGACCGTGATGCATACAATGTTTTTCATCACACTTGCCAATCAAAAAATAAGTTTTAAGACATGATATTATTAAATGACATACCGACATTTCTATTACTCCCTAGGGAATTTCACTTTTCTATTACTCCCGCTACGCGCGCAAGCAATGGCGCGCTTAGACAGCAAGTGTGATGAAAATAATAATACTACCGTTTATGAAATATTTAATGTAACATTTATTCTTAAATAAAAAAAATGTTCGTATTACACTAGTCTTTGAATCAACGGTTATTTATTACGTACTAAATGTATGGAAGGGTTTGAAGTTAATATTTGAGATATTTCTGCTTTTATTTCAAAAAGGATATTAATGTAATTTTACTCGTTGGGTAACGTACTTTCGCTATCACTGATATCAGTTAGAAGTTTTCTGGTATCTGCTATATTTACGGAATTATGGCCTGGCAACACTGGCACATTACACCCTGTATATGCGTTACTACGAGGTTACAACACAGCTAGCACATAGCGACATAAGGTTTTATGACATTATGACATAGGTACAGTCGCCATCAGATATATGGTAGCGGCCGAGGTCCCCAAATAAATCGGAGCAGCGTAAAATTTCAATAAATTCGTTACGTGAGAAAAAGGCAATAATTTAGAGGCGTGTAATTCGTCTCAAATATAGGAGCAACCACTTTTCAATGAGGGTTTTTGATACTTTTTCTGCCGCTATGGGGAGGTGAGATGGCAGCACTGAGCCGACCGTTTAACGAACTGTCTAAATAAATACGCGCATTTAATTTTCAACATATTTATTAGGTTTATTTATTCTGAAAACCATTACTTTAGGCATATTGTTACCTAAAATAAATAAATAAAATAGTTCCAAGTCAATTCTCATGAAACTAACAAAGTTATAGTAATTATTTTTAATACCAGTGACTTTGAGCTCCTGTTTTAGAGTTCATTCTTCAGTTCGACGACCATGTATTAGTCGGAATCCATTACAAAATCAATTCTCTTCCAAATAAAATAGAATTTAAATATTTTAGGCCCAGGTGCCTATGAATAGTATGAATCTGACAGCTGTCGAGACCAGGTGCGTTCGAAGCGCCGCCTGGTGGTAGAAAATTTATCGAAAACCCTCATTAATTCGTAACGTATAATTAGGTAAAAATATCGGAACACAGAGATAATCAAAAATATCTGAGCAGTCAGGGTGATCGTAAATATCTCAACATTTATGGAAATTATACCTTAGTGTAATAAACACATCGCTTTAAATTCTTTATGGTCAGCCACACGTCTTGAATAGAGGTTGTCAATCATTTGAATGAGGGTTTTTGATACTTTTTCTGCCGCTATGGGGAGGTGAGATGGCAGCACTGAGCCGACCGTATAACGAACTGTCAAAATAAATACGCGCATTTAATTTTCAACATATTCATAGGTTCATTTATTCTGAAAACCATTACTTTAGTCATATTGTTACCTAAAATAAATAAATAAAATAGTTCCAAGTCAATTCTCATGAAATTATCAAAGTTATAGTAATTATTTTGAATACCAGTGACTTTGAGCGCCTGTTTTAGAGTTCAATCTTCAGTTCGACGACCATGTATTAGTCGTAATCCATTACAAAATCAATTCTCTTCCAAATAAAATAGAATTTCAATATTTTAGGCCCAGGTGCCTATGAATAGTATGAATCTGACAGCTGTCGAGACCAGGTGCGTACGAAGCGCCGCCTGGTGGCAGAAAAATTATCGAAAACCCTCATTTAGAACAGAGTGGTTTGTTGTGACGTTCTTCGAAAAGAGTAGACATTTGTCATCGTGATAAATATATTTCTGTCTCTTTCGCAAATTGGACAGATATTATGCCTAAATAATTAAAATGAGTTGTCCCATGGAGTTGTCTAACTTAACCGCTGTTTTGACGTATTGCCAAAATTGGCAAAGGTAGAACAAGGAACTAAATTTAGTGGGAAGATGTCGGGTAGGTACTCGGTGGCGTAATGAATAGTTCGAGTAATAATTATATTAAAGTAGGTAGGTAGGTATTATTAAACAGCGATTACAATGGGATTTGAAAGTACTGTTGACACAACAGTGTATAAGTCAATCTTGAATAATATTCATAGTTATACAGGGTCGCCAATTAAGAATTTAGTGAGATTAATAGATTATATATATATGTTATACACTTTATTTTTGAAATTTTATTCTATAAAACACAAAAAATATAAAGTATCACTGGTGAAATATAATTATTTAGGGTCGGCAATTACACATGGAAAATAATCAGACAAATATCCACCTCCAGTAGCATCGCAGATGCCAACCCTTTTCATCGCATTTTTCATCACTTTTTTACACATTTCAGGCGTTATTTCAGTGATCGTGGTTCGAGTATTTTGTTTTAATTGCTAAAGGTTCGTTGGCCTATTTGAAAAGACAAATCCTTTTAAATGACCTCACAGAAAAAAATCAGGAGCTGTCAAACCAGGCGATCTTGGGGGCCAGTTAATGTCACCTTTTTATCACACTTGCTGTCTAAGCGCGCCATTGCTTGCATGCATAGTGGGAGTAATAGAAAAGTGAAATTCTTAGAGACATTTACTGCTTAAGACCTATACAATGGATATCCGAATATAAATAGTCCAGATAAGTTTATTTTTTCAAAACAACCGGCTTCGATTCCCCAGCTGGGTAGTTTTTTTTTTTTAATATATTAATGCAGTTTTCCTGTTTATTAAAATCGATGACATGGTTCCTGAGAAGATATTTTCGTATGTCTGATAGTTTCAGACATTTCAATCAGCCACCCTGTAGTTTAGTAAAGCAACAGTAGCATAAACGTATCTCTGTTTTATACCCCTATTGACCCAACACACAAACAATGCCATAATGACAAGTTTGACAATTGTATAATATCGCTTTACTGATGTCACAAGCCTCCGTAGGCTACTGCTACCGCTTACTATCGGACGGTCCATGTGCTTGTTTGCCACTAACATACAATTATTACTAATAAATAATAATACACGTGCGAAAAGAAAATTCGTAACTCGTGTCGATTTAAAGCACTCCCTTGGGTCGTGCTTTGATTTACCTCCGCTCGTTTCGGCCTTCATTTTTTTCGCACTTGTATCGTAATGTAATTTTACTTTCGGAAAGTCGTGACAATTGTCACAAGGCGTAGAACGATTTTCGTAAATTCTTGTTATGAAGGTTCGACCTATGTTGGAATTTCGCTACAATTGTCGTATTTTTGTACCAATATATAATTTTGCTTCGCTAAAAGACGGTATTTATTGTGGATTTCTAAAAGTTCTTGCAATACAGGGTGTAATCGATAAGTGTTTACAGGTCATAATTCCGTAAATATGAGTGATATCAGAAAACTTTTAACCGATATCGAAAGTACGTTACCCAACGAGTAAAATTACATTAATAACTTTTTCTAAATAGATGAAGTAATATTAAAAATACTAACTTAAAACGTTCCCATATATTTAGTATGACGACTTACAGCCTTAAAGAATGTCGGGTGTCGTAAGAGATAAAATTGTTAGTGATTCGTTATTTGTAGGAATACATTGTAATAAAATAATAATACTACCGTTTATGAAATAATGAATCTAACATTTATTCTTAATAAAAAATATTCGTATTAAACTAGTCTTTGAATGAACGGTTACGTACTAAATGTATTGGAGGATTTGAAGTTAATATTTGAGATATTTCTGATTTTATTTCAAAAAAGTTATTAGTGTAATTGTACTCGTTGGGTAATGCACTTTAGATATCAGTTAAAATTTTTCTGATATCTCTCATATTTACGGAATTATGGCCTGTAAACACTTATCGATTACACCCTGTATATTTGAAAAACAAACAACCACACGGCCCGTCTGATGATAAGTGGTAACCGTAGCCCATGGACGCCTGCAATGGGAGAAACAGTCAATTTACAATTCTCGGACTTGTCACCGTGGTGAAATAGGATCCGCAAATGACTTAGGTATTCTGTTCACCCTTTATACTTTTTTAGTTTCGTTGAAATAAATAATTTGCTAAATTTACGATTTTATTTACTTATCCCATATTAATATGATTAAATCAATAAAAAATCAAAATTGAAGTTATGCATTTTTCGATAATGATTTTAATGATGCTTGAAAACTTCTCTTTTGTCTAGGAAACACATTTACTCACACACAATAGTGTCGTCAAAATCATCTTTGACATTGACAACTTATAGTAGTAGTAGTGACAACATAGTAACAAATTAAAATAAACTATGTGACGCAGACTTAAGGTGTATTTCCTATAAATGTTCCGATATTTATGATCATCCTGGCTGCATCGATATCTTTGAGTCATGTTCGTTCCGATATCTTTACCTACTTGCACGTTACGAATTTATTGAAAACTATCTGCTCCTAAATTTATGACGAATTACTCGCTCCCAAATCATTGCCCTTTTCTCACGTAACGAATTTATTGAAATTTACCGTTGCTCCGATTTATTTGGGGACCTCGACCGCTACCATATATCTGATGGCGACTGTACTTGTATCGGTAGCAATAATTTCGCTTGAAAGTTCCACGCGATATACCCTCCAAATTCCCAGCATAAGCGTGCCTTGAGAGATAAAATACATCGCGTTTTAATGTCTAAATGCGAGAAATTGTGTTCGAGGTGTGAAGGTGGCGAGTTTCGGTACTTTCGGTTTGGAAAATTTTCTAATTTAGGACGCATATTAAGTATATAATATGCCGTGTGGTGACGGCAGTAAGAATACATTTGTCTCCACCCCGACTCCTCCTGCGGGTGTCGTAAGAGTCGACTAAGGGACCGAAGTGTCACTGACCACTATTTGATAAAAGATTGATGATGGGCATCAGCGTCATCATAGTGGACACATTACTGCGATCGCCAACCCGCTTGCCCTGCGTGGCGATTATGGGCATTTACCTCCTAATACGTTTATACGCATAGTTAATAGGAGAGGCCTACGTCCAGCAGTGGACTATCATAGGCTGATCATGATGATGATGATGATTAAGTGTAATAACTGTGAGCTATGTTTGCTAGTTATGTCTAATCTGTTATTATACTGCGAGCGTTCTAAGTAATTCTTATGTTTTAATATTAACAAAACTTCGCTTCAATACCAAACTTACCTACAGTCGATACCGCAGTGTCTGAAGACTAATTGAAGTTTAGGTAATAGAGAATCGAATGTTAAGCAGGCCATACACGTAAGGGTGTACCTGACAGGTTTGCCTGTACAGGTCAACTGTTCAGGTAAACCGGAGCGTGTATGTTACAAAAACCTGCACAGTTCTGTAACATACATGCTCGTGTATGTTACAAAAACCTGCACAGTTCTGTAACATACATGCTCGTGTATGTTACAAAAACCTGCACAGTTCTGTAACATACATGCTCCGGTTTACCTGAACAGTTGACCTGTACAGGCAAACCTGTCAGGTACACCCTTACGTGTATGGCCTGCTTTAGGAATATTTTCAAAAGTAGCGGTTGATATACTATATTTTCCTAGCTATTGAATATACGAAAGGGCAAGATGCATAATTGTGACTACAATATTCACTGTGCAGCCAATCTACTGTACAATTAATTACGCTGGCACATTACGAGTACTACCATCACTCTTCTCCCCATTCATTCCTAATCTGCCCTCGCAATTCCTACTAACCTCATTTTACGATATCTAACGGCAGTCACAGACGTAGCAGCTCTGCACTGGATCGGCATTCACCTCGCCTCGTCAACCAGGCGCCAAATATACGCAAACACGTAACTGAAAAGGCTCCGTACCAGGTGTTCGCACGACTTCACACACTACTCACTTAGCTACACACGGTTGCCTGCAATATTTTAACGACTAACTCTAGCAGGCCGTTTGGTGACGTTAGTAAGAATAGGGATGATGATTGATGACTGTAGTTAAAATAAATTATGTAACATTATGCACGACATATTTAATTAATACACGAAGAAATTATTACTAAGACGTAGATTGCAGTCATTTTTATACAGAACTTCTATTTAATAAATTTAAAATAACTTAATAAAATATTTTAAAATAAAAATAAAACCGCCTTCAAAAATTCGCCCGAACTAAAAAGTTAAAAATAATTTTATTTCCTACTTCTTAGGATTTCCTACCCAAACCTTTAAACCTTTTACCCTATTCATTGAAATAAAATATTATGGCTAGGTATACTACAGATTTCTTAGAAGTCGGTGCCAAGCTAAGTACGTTCATAGGTATATATTAGATAGAGCTTTGTAACTTACTGTCACTCCGATTATGCTTTTATCAACAGAATGGTCTGCCTCAGTCATTTTGATGAAAGCATAACCGGAGTGACAGTAGGTAAGTTACAAAGCTCTACCAAATACATAATACTCGCGAAGTGAACATATTTGGCTTGGCACCGACTTCTAAGAAATCTGTAGTATACCTAGCCATAATATTTTATTTCAATGAATAGGGTAAAAGGTTTAAAGGTTTGGGTAGGAAATCCTAAGAAGTAGGAAATAAAATTATTTTTAACTTTTTAGTTCGGGCGAATTTTTGAAGGCGTTTTTATTTTTATTTTAAAATATTTTATTTTTTGCTTTTTAGTAGTGTAATTTATAAAAAATAGTTATTTAGTATGCTCTTAATACTTGTAATTAGAATGTACTGCACTGTAGTAGGCCAGAAAACCCGAACTGGCTAACTTATATGAATATACAACAAACTGTCGATATTCAAAGAATTATCCCATTATCAAGGAGCTATACATTGTATCATCAGCAGGTATGAATCATTTCAAAGATTATAGGTAACAGCCTTAGCATGCCTATTTAAAGAATCACTAACCGGTAACCACTAAGCTTAGTAAGCAAACACTTGAATAGATTTCGAAAATCTATGACAGTTGTTATATTCAAAGAATTATCCTCCAACTCCTAATCGTTAAGGAGTTATACCTTTCATCATCAGCTCACCAACATGAGACTATGACCACCTAAAGGCATATACTCGAATAGCTTCCAAAATACATGAAATATGATATATTTAAGAATTATCCCCCAACTCCTAATCTCTAAGGAGTTGTACCTTCCATCATCAGCTCACCAACATGAAAGGATGACCATCTAAAGGCAAATACTCGAATAGCTTCCAAAACACACGAAATATGCTGTATTTAAACAATTATCCCCCAACTCCTAATTGCGAAGGAGTTGTACCTTCCATCATCAGATCACCAACTTAAGACGTTCATGACTAGACGCAAATACTTCATTAGTCTTCGAAAATAAATGAAAAATGTCATGTGTGCCTACAATATTTGAAGAGTTCCCTCGATTTCTCCAGGATCCCATCATCAGATCTGGATTTGGTGACAATGGGACCAACTAGAAGGTATACCCTTTCAAACAAAAAAAGAATTTTTCAAATCGGTCCACGCGTCTTCGAGTAATCGGGGAACATACATAAAAAAAAAAAAAAGATTTCGACGAATTGTAAACCTCCTCCTTTTTGAAGTCGGTTAAAAAAGTAGGTCATTTGGCAGTAGGTACTCAAACGTGACGTCACTTGAGTATTTCATAGAAATAAAATCCCATAGTGGCGATCGTTTTGACAGTTCGAAAAAAGATGCTAATTTGACTTGCCAGTCATCATGCCTATTCATTTGTCACCACCTCAACTCCTCCTGCGGGTGTCGTAAGAGTCGACTAAGGGGTTGAAGTGTCACTGACCATCATATTTGATAAAAAATGGATGATGAGCGTCATCATAGTGGACACATCACTGCGATCGTCAATTAAAAAATTGTTTAAAATTTATATGATTAAGTAATTGACTATCAATACTGTTGTCAATTCGCATACCTACTTAAGAAAGGCCCATACCTAATCTACAAAACCTTTAATTATAAATAAAAAAAGTTGGTAAGGTGCCACCAGTGCGCAACATGTCAACAGAGAATATTTATTGGAATCCCGATATTTTGCTCATAGGGTAAAAGCACCAATAGATGACTGCCACCCAGAAGTTGACTGATAGGTCTAAAAACCTAAATAATTAAATCAGGAATAATTTTCCACGCCCGGGAGTATTTTTCTCACATATCGTGTCTCACATGCAAATTACCAGACAGTTAAGCCACGCACGCGGCAGTGAGCGGCCTTCGAGTTTGCGTTTTGCGCCAAAATCGCGTTTTGTATGGGATCCTTATTAAGAAAAGCCCTCAAAAATTTAAGCTTTTAATTACGTAAACAATCGAATATGGCTTTTATTTCCTTGATTCACTTCAGTATAGATTTTAGACTAATATCTCTATTGTGTATATTATAAAGAATCGTTTTTTTTTATTTAGTTTACGAGATATTTGCTGGTCAAGTTATGGTTCCAATATTATGTGTTCGGGCCAAAAGATGAACGACGGTCAACTTTTGGGCAAAGGCTCGTATTTTCAAACGCTTGTGTAAATTATAATTAAATAGCTACATGCAATATTTAAACATAAAATTACAATCAGTTTTGTAGATGATTTTTTGACCAAAAGATGAACGAGCCTTTTTTCATGTAACACGTTTTAAAGTAATTTATTTTGGTATGAAAATGGGATTGTTCAACTCAAGAATCGCTGTCCAAAACGTGAACTAGGAAAATTTGCTGGTTCATCTTTTGGGTCGGATTCCAATAAATGAATTCGATTAATTTTAGTTCGTTCATTTTGTTAATACAGTGCCCGAAACATGAACCAACTGATTTTATTGAACGATTGAACTTGGGAAAAGCTAAACTTTTGTTCTTAGAGATCAGATTGTTACATAATATACACCGTGCTTATATTTCATTAAAAGAAGGTCAAATACAATTAATTAATCTAAGAAACGAACGTTTTTACTTTGCTCTATTCATCTATTGGGGTCTTGCCGTTCATATATTGGGCTCGCTATATTGCGATTATGCTGGTTCATCTATTGGGGTCAAATTGTTCAGAGATAGGGCACTTTGTTCAACTACTGGGGAATTTGACTCCTTTTTTGATATAATTATTTTTATTAAATTACTAAAGTTTAATACGAGACACAAAAAGAGCTTATTCTAAACTCAATTAAATGCGGAATCATATAAAAAAATAAACATTGATGAATATGAGTTAAATCATATAGAAAAAAATATTTAAAGTTGGGAAAGTTGCTTAACTGTTCATCTATTGGTGATTTTACCCTATATAAATCTACATAAAATAGGTATTGTCATGTGTTTTGGGCGAGGAGTTTGTTACTTTTAGTTAAATAGTATTTATTTTATTCGATGACAATATCAAAATATCTCAAAATTGCAAATTTTCTTAGTCAACTATATTGTATGAGTAAGCGTCAGGTGCTTTTGCTGGTAGTCCCAATAGATGGCACTCCAGTACCTACTAGTTTCAATGTCACATATGGGGGGGACATTGGAAAAATTAACACTCAGTCCTAATAAACGTTAGCCTGTCTTCAAATTATGCAAATAATTTAGATATAAGCTAATTAATACCTACATTAATCATCGTTTAAATGATTTTATCTTATCGATGGCAACTCAAGCTATATATAATGATGACGAGTATACAGCGTCAGGTACTAGTACTTCCACCTTATCCAAATTTATGAGAAACGCTTAGTTACGTTCTTGTTAACCGACTACAAAAAAGGATTAGGTTTTCAATTCGACTGACATTTTTTTTACTCGATTTCTCCGAGAATCGAGAAAACAGTTTTTTTTTATCGACTAGGTATAGGTATCCTCCAGATGGTTCCGTTGGCACGAAGTCGGGGTCGAGACCTGGAAGAAATCTTTTTTTTATGTATGCGTAATTTATGCCATGGCATATATACATGTTTTGTCTACGTTATTAACAAAGTAACCATGGGTTAGTATTGATTGGTACGCGGAAAACGCGGGTAGGTACTAAATACATAGTACCAATTTGGTACCCGCGTTTTCCCAGAGATATAGAACCTCTAATACATAACATAAGAACCTATACCTACCTAACACAGTAAATTTCATCACAAGCGTTAACTATACGAGCCTAATCCGAGATCCACACGTCACACGACCTCATCGTCATTTGACACTGCTGAATTGCTTACTGCCTGGTTTCATCACTTTCATCTTATGCAAGATTATGGTAAAGAAGCGGAACTGTATCGACGGTGCGAAATGCGTTCGTCATGCATGTAACGTCTACTAGTTCTACTACGTATACCTACGTGTAAGTTTCAGGAGTATATACAGTCAACATCAAAAACTGGGTACACTTGGAAGGAATCGATTTTTTTGCTTAAATTACAGGTTTTATTTTGTAAGGCGATGCCACAAATTAGGTACCGAAATTAATGCCAATCCCGGAAGTAGTTGATAGTTCTGTGCTAAAACTATAATTACCACGATATACCCACACAGACGTTTAGCATGGTACCTGCCCAAGACTAGTGTTTTTTCATTCGCAACACAAGATTGAAACGTCCATCTCTGGTGGTTATTACTTATCAGTTAAATTGTCCAACCCTGCTGCCTCCACACTACCCAAAATGGAGTAGGTACTACGAACAAATAAAACCTGGAAGCCGTACTCCATACTAAATTGCCTTTCAAAAACGGTCCTAAATTTTAGTTGACAAGTGTCACCCCCTCTTCAATGCATCACGGCAATGAATTTTTATATCAACGTATAATAACTTAAACCGCCATTTAATAATAGTTGTGATTGGTCCATTAAAGTTTCGATTGGCTATATTCTATAAACATTTGTCAAAGATGCTGCGCCGAAATATGCGCGGTGTTAAGAAAAGTGCTATGTCCTGCCCATCTTGGCACAATTGAACAATTGGTTTTGACCTTTGGGGGCATTTTTGAGATGGTGTTAGACGTCCATGTTATATATGGTCACAGAGTAGGTAAGATTCCCATCCCGTGCAAGAAAAAGCTGTCAATATGTAGGTTACCTAATTATCTACAGATAAACGTTTTCGGGATAAGTTGAGTAAGGTTATAATAGGTAAAACACATAATATACAAACAAACGGTTTTATTAACGGAGATCAACTATTTTTGTACAATATATTATGCATATTACGAAAGTCAATGAGTACTGTTATAAAATATAAGTTTGACTTATTAGCACTTACTTAGTCTCAGTAAAATCATATTTGATTAAACCTAGTTTGAAATTATTTATCGTCATAATGTTTAAAATCAACACAAAACGAGCTTTCAAACTTATCATAACCGACCTATAGGTACCTACCCGTACCTATGTTATTATGGCACATTCGTCTTTAAGTTGATATTTATCGTGCCAACTATAGGTACCTACTGCGTAGTGTACGTATATAATAAATTACACATGTCAACAAAGTGAGTAAGTAACGTTTACAGTGATTAGTTTTATGGTTTTTATGTAGGTACTAAAATGTAAAACAAATTTGTTTCTACCGTTCACTGGTTTTATTATCAATATTAGTCAATATTATATCCATAGCGAATTTCTCATCTAGCGGAACAATCTGCTTCTCCACAAGTTCTTACGTCTTGCAATGCTTCGTACAAAGTACTTATTGGAAAATAAAGTGCTTGGTTGCGTACGAGTTTTTTATGCGTAGCTTTTGTTACACGCGGTTCCTTTCATGGTCTTTGGGTAACATCACAGGTTAACAAAAAGGTTATTTACATACATATTGCAGGTGTATGTTATACAAAATATACATATATTTAATTCTAGGTCGCCTTAATTACATTACATCTACCTACTTTAACTTATTTTTAGCGAAATTCAACTCATTCAACCGACATGAAATTCCCATTAGAAAATCTTCTAAGATTTAAATTGCTTGGTTAAGTATACGAAACAATAGGCAATATCATTCAATCACAACCAGTCTTTGCAACAAAATCGTCAAAATTTCGGGGATTCATTAACAGTTAAAATTTTAAAAATTCAACTCCTTCACATGTTGACGAAGTCAGATTTTCGGATCCGATATTCCTTCTGCGGTACCAACTCGAGGTTTCGGAGCAGTGTCAGATGCACCATACCAGTTTCCATTAAATGCAATTCCTACAGCTAATTTTAAATATTGCGTACGAAGAAGCGTTCTTCACAAGTATATATCTCACAGTTTTTCCACCAGGGACGCAAAACGTAAATTTCGCCGTGCTGTCCATTGTCACGGGTTGATCATTGGTTACAAGTCGAGGCCGGTGACTTGCCGGATCCAGGGGCGAGCGGCGGCGACGCGCGAGAAAACCACCAGCTTGCCGGGGCTGCACTCGTGCGCATCGTCCTGCACCCATGACGCCACGCCAAGCAGTCGCCGGTTCTCTTTGGTCACCAAACCGCTGCCGCTGTCACCCTGCGTCCAAAATATCGTAATGTAAATAAATTGCATACCTGCGGTTACCTTCAACGTCTTCAACCACTCTGCTATTACAGCTAGATAATTATCAACAGCCTACGTGTTGTCAGAATAGATACACTAGTTTACAGTGCAGCAATTGCTTCGCATTATTTTACCAAGCCTGCGCTGGTGGCTTATGATGGTCCCGTTTTATCTATTTATCGTGCTACGCGTTACTTTCGCACTTACATTACTTGTTAGAACCTGACGGCAACAACGACACACGATTAAAGACGGTACCATCATAAGCCTACTGGCTGCTATTCTGTTGTTAGATACCTAAATACACAAGAACAGAAGAAAAAAATCCGGTGGTTCGCTCACCAGCAACTCTAGCTAGGCCTAGGAACTAGGCCCTGTTGGTTTAGCTGACTTGATATGCGTACCCCGGATAACCCAGATTTTTATGAAAAAAAAGTTAAAAAGTAAATAGTCGCCCAAATAATATGGCCTCGAATTTTCGATTCTATTACCTACCGCGAAGTAGAAAGCAACATATTTCTTATGTGATAATGATAAACTCACATTGCAAGCGGAATCGCGCGCCTCAGTACGGCCTTCTGCGCAAAGCATGTCTTCTTTGGAGTATTGCACGAGGCTGGAGCAGCGCTCGTCGCTCACCGTACGTAGCTTCATCCCGTGCATGTTGGGTCGCATCACGCCCTGGCATTAAAACAAAAGAATTTAAGCATATGTACCTAAAGATTCTAGTACCCTCAGTCGCGCTCTCACTGTTTACTGGTAGATGATGCTGAAAGGGATCTAGCATTGATCCGTGCCTCGACTCGACAACATTGGAGAACGTTAACTATGACTAATCCACCTAGGTTCAACAACCGTAGTAAGGTAAAATCAGGTAGGCAACTACGTTAGACGATAAATATTTTTTTTACCATACACTGTTAAGTGTCTCATCTCATGTAGGTACCTCTGACTTAAATTGTATTGTGACCACCTGATTACCAATAATTTTTATCTAATATATATTTGATTTTCATTTAATGTAATTGGTATTTTGTAATTTAATAACATAAAGATTTATTATTATATTTGTAACTAATGTAATTATTATTATATATGCCGTGTGGTGACGGCAGTAAAATAATAAAATAAATAAATAAATAAATAAATATCTCGAGACATCTTACACAAATCGACCTAGTCCCACGGTAAGCTCAATTAAGGCTTGTGATGTGGGTACCAGGCGACGATATATATAATAGATAGATACATATAGATACTTATATACATAGACAGCCATGACCAAGGAACAAACATTTGTGATAAATAAATACACAAAGAATGCCCTCGCCGGGATTCGAACCCGGAACCTCCAGCTTCGTAAGCAGGGTCACTACCAACTAGGCTATAGAGGCTGACAAAAAAGTAAGAATACATTTGTCACCACCCCAATTCCTCCTGCGGGTGTCGTAAGAGTTGACTAAGGGATTGAAGTGTCACTGACCATTATTTGATAAACGATTGATGATGGGCAGCAGCGTCATCATAGTGGACACATTACTGCGATCGCCAATCCGCTTGCCCAGCGTGGCGATTATGGGTATTTACCTCCTAATGCGTCTATACGCATAGTTAATAGGAGAGGCCTACGTCCAGCAGTGGACTATCATAGGCTGATGATGATGATGATGAGTGTTTTGAAAATTATCAAGAACACTCTTTTACTTTAAAACAAATTTCATAATATCTTGCTTGTTTTTTCTTCCATGTACAAGGGGTACATTATCAACAATAAATAAAAAAAGATTAAGTTGTTTTATTAAAGCACAAGTGGCTGCCAAGTGGCACAATCGTGATATTAAGGCCAGCATGAAGAACCACAACGCAGAACCACAGAGCACACTCACCCCGTGATGGTCGGCACCAAAGCCGCCATAGTCGGCGGCCAGCGCCTCCGGGATGTCTGACTCGTGGTCTAGCGGCACGACGGCGATGTCGCTGCCGTCCACCGGCAGCGGCGACTCCAGCTCCACCAGCATGAAGTCCCATCGGGCGTGCACCTGTAATCGTAGCCGCATTTTGAAACTTCTTGTTATATTCTGATTCACGTTAGATACAGGCAGGCGCCATTCTGGAATCGTATACGATAAGCGATAAGTCACGTGGCCATCATATTTTATTTTATTTTTATTTGAAAGGTAACAAATTACAGACACAGAATAACTTGTTATACAATAATATAGCTCAGTTTAATCGTACACAGTCTGCAACTCAACAAAAACTGTACACGACATTTACAAAATAACACGACCTTAGGGATGGGATACCGGCTTTTTCCCCATACAAAAGAATGGTTCTGATTTCGTTCTTCGGTTGGTAATGGTCACATGACTTCGTTTGAATCTATCATTCTCCTACAATTTTAATCTATCGCTTATCGTATACGATTGCATAATGGTATCTTGGCTAGGATTGCGGGTAAGTAGTTCAAGGTTTCAGGATATTTGAAGCTGACTTGGATATATTGTTGAAGTTTATTCTCTTTAATAAAATAAATATTGATTAATTATGTACAGATCGAGAATTCGGAGACGGATGCAGTTCTTAAGCGGCTACTTCACTGTCGTGACACACCTGTCCAACTATTTGAGGAATATCCAATTAGCGCCCAATGGCAAATAGCGGCTGCCGGTCAGCCTACTAGGGGGGCCCATTCTGACAACGCTGGCTACAGCCAAACATCGTAATAGACTTGCCTGCTTGATGCCGAACTCGTGCGAGTTGACCCAGTAAGGGCCGACAGCGAACAGCGGATGCAGATGCAACTTCTTCACTTTGCGCAGCACTCCGCTGTCGTCGTCCGAGTGGCTGGTGCCGGCCAGGACGTGCCGCCCGCGGGTGAACAGCGTGCTGTGTTGAAGGGAACTGGATTTATATTAGTGCATTTGGTTAGAAAATGCACATCTATTTTTTATGCATGCATGACTATGTTAGGATAGGTATAGCGAAATGTTTCAGGTTTCGGAAAATATGACTGTTACTGATAGGTAGCTATTTTATTCATGCGCATGCGTCAATTGATGTACATTTTTAAATGATTTGTAACTCTTAAATATTTATTTGTTTATTTATATATATAAAACGTTGTGGCATATGATATATATAAATAATATAATATATAATATACGATATCGTTACATATACATTCTGTGTCACTTCTTGTGAATGTATATCAATGTTTTAAATATGTAAGGAAAATAATAATTATGTAGGTAAGTAGGTAATCCAAGCTCCTAGAATTGTTTAGGCTTCCCAGTTGTTTGATGCCTAGTTATTGTAGCAACAGGACATTTATATTATTGTGTCGTTGAAAGTTGAAACGGAGTGCTGATGTCCGGTTCAATTAACGATGATTGAGATTTTCCATTTCAACATTAGTCATTATTAATTACCTTGTAATTGTATCACTTATTATGCTAGCATTAGCTTAGAAGTCCTAGAATGCAGCTCTTAATCGTTTAGTACAACGTAATGAACCGCAGGTAGGTAGGTACGATAAATGTGTAATAAATTTGTACATAATATAACTAATGCAGTTTAGTGATTTCACAACGCAAAGTAGGTACTTAGGTACATTCGTGTTATAGTTCTATAAAATCGAAAATTAGTAACCACACACCACGCCCTCGACGTTTATATACCTGGTCATATGTAATAACCTGAATTTAATTATTACGTATATGTTTATAATTCATCTACTGACATAACGTAACAGTCTATTGTGCTATAGTTGCCAACTACTCAATACCCCGAACCTATCAATAATTGAATGCGGTACACGTTCCGCAATACAATGATTTTATTTTATTGTGGGATACGCTTCGATACACATTTAAGAAGTACCTAAAAACCTGCCGGATATTAAAAACGAACCATTGAATTACCTATGCATTGCATATGCATATTGAATTACATATGCATAGCCATTTTTAGTACATTGTGCATGCATCAAGGGAGGTGTAAGTACCTACGCATACAATGTTTTTCAACACACTTGCCGACAAAAAAATATTACTCCCGCTATGCATGCAAGCAATGTCGCGCTTAGACAGCAAGTGCGATGAAAAAATATTGATTTCTGAACCACGTAAATAATAGGTTTAATTTATTTGTATATTTCGAGTATAACATTGACCCTGCTGTACTCTTTTATCTGCACGTGCCCCGACCCTGCATGTCTTGTTGCCGATAACAACTTCCTTTGCCTACTGACTTTAACCGTAACACGACTTTATTGACTTTAATATTAATAACAATGTGACATGACATAGATAGGTCGTCATTGGCTGCGACTTGTTGACAAAATTGGAGACGAGATTAAAACTTTAGCAGATATGTAGGAACTTATTTTTCATAACACTTGGACATCCTCCGGGTCTGAAACTTGTTCGCTCCGATATGTATGATGGGGTCTGAAAATTATAAATATAAAATACACAGCGGGGACTTAAAATTACCTAATTAGTAACTACTGTATAATATAGGTAACTGTTACCTATATTAGTTAATACATATGAATGGTCCTTAAGTGTTTATTTATGCCTCGAATTTTTTGTAATAAGATCCTTATTGCGCAATGTAATATTTAATTATTAGGTACCTACTAATGTAAGTACATTTTTTTACTTATTATGTAGAGTAGGTTTTAAGGTGTGTACGTAACGTACCTAATGATAGTAATCATGTTCCTAATCATTAATTCCTAAGTCAGATGCCTACTTAATTGTCCATTAAACGTGGTAATATGGTAAGCAGAGTTAGTTAAAAGGTTTTTTTAAAAGAGTGATTAGGGGCATTATTACTTTTTAGTGTACCCAATTAGCGCGAAGTTAAAAAAAACCTTAATTTCAGTCAGCTTCGTAACGACAATTAAGCACTTTTCGATAATATCTCGGATTTATTTTACAAACCATAAGCCATATTATAATATAAAAACGCCGATCGAGTTTAACTTCCTAAAGATATTGTACTCAATTGTCGTTACGAAGCTGACTGAAATTAAGGGTTTTTAACTTCGCGCTAATTGGGTACACCAAAAAGTAAAAATGCCCTTAGACGTTGCAACTCCGTAAAACACATGCAATATGAAGCGAAGCTATTTCTGTGGTATCGACACTATCGACTGAGAGTAGGTAGTGGATGTTTTTCATTTAATGAACCTTGTAGGAGTGTAGGCCAAGATAAAATGCTATTCTACAATCGTATACGATAAGCGATTGGTATTAAACGTAGAACAGATTCGAACGAAAAGTCACGTGACCAATTCCATATATTATTATAGGTCACGTGACTTATTGCTTATCGTATACAGTTGCAAAATGGCAATGGTTAGGCCAGCAGCAGTACAACATATATTTGTTAGCCTACCAGTGCGCAGCGGTGAGGATCCACTTGGGATGTATGACGCTGCCGCCGCACGTGCCGCCGAAGAGCACGGCGTGCGGGTGCTGCTGGTGCGGCGGCGGCGGCGCCGGCGCCGGAGTCGTCGACTCCGCCTCTGTGCGCGGCAACTCATTCACTAATGCTGGAAACAACAGCGTGTGGTTAGCACATGGACGTACTGTAAAGGAAATTGATTCACGTACCATTCGGCAGAGTTGGGCAAAAAGTAATATACATGATTACTCCTTCCGATTACTTTTGTAGGTGTGCTTTGTAGTATATATTACAAAATACAAATGTAATTTTTAGAAGTAATCATATTACTTTGTGCTCATCTCTGCCATTCGGACTTTGTCAGTGTCAATCAACATGAAAGTTCCAGGATGCTTAGCCAAGTTGCCAATCGCTAGCGCTTAGTAGCGTATCGTAGTTTTCCCTCTCTGTCACTCTTTCATATCTCTATCATAGCTGCCTTTCGTTTACGATTGATGATTAAGCGTTAGCGATTGGCAACTTAGCTAAACACCCAGGTGCCTCATATTGTTATCACTATGACAAGGTAACAAATGGTACCTTTAACAAAATTGAATCCTGACCCGCAATATTTAGGAGCTTGACATAGTAGCATTGAAAGTGAAATTGCAGCATTTGTCGTATAATTTGATTAACAATGTTACCATATGAAAAGATCTTATTGTGAGTCAGGAATGTCAGGATTCAATTTTGTCGATAGTACTTACATAAATCAATTTTCTTCACTGTATGGATTACAGATTGTCACTCTTTAAAAGACAAACAAAATTGAAAATTATTCATTTTGAAATATTACTGTACCTTTATCTGAAAAATTTTATACTTAACTCCGAAAAGCTACACGGAAAAACATAACTTGAGTTAAGAGGGCCTAACTCAGGTGGCAATAGTACCTAACACCTAACATTGAAAATTATCTTATGCGTATAAAAATCAAATGAAAATACACATAATTTATTTCGTATTTACTTTAAATAGCATTAGTTAGCGTAACGTGTTCTTAAGATATCTTGATTTTTCATTTCTACATTCCTATTGTAGGAACATTATTACAGAAAAGTGACTGTTTCTATTTTATTTAGAATATGAGTAAAATATCGTAATTTTCATAAATCAAGAAAGGGTTTAAATTTTCACTAGGTACGAGTGAATAACATTGTTGCTAAGCCACATCGAAATCGAACTCGTTAAAACAGTTTGGGGTGGTTCTCAAAAAATATGACTGCGGTTTAATTGTCGCGATCCATTTATTTTAGGATACACCAAAAAGTAGGTAAAAATGCCCTTAGATGTTGCAACTCCGTAAAACACATGCAATATGAAGCGAAGCTATTTCTGTGGTATCGACACTATCGACTGTGAGTAGTGGATGTTTTTCATTTAATGAACCTTGTAGAAGTGTAGGCCAAGATAAAATGCTATTCTACAATCATATAGCGATTGGTAATAAATGTAGAATGACAGATTCGAACGAAAAGTCATGTGACCAATTCTATATATTATTATGGGTCACGTGACTCATCGCTTATCGTATACGATTGCAGAATGGCATCGAAATCGAACTCGTTAAATCAGTTTGGGGTGGTTCTGATAAAATATGACTACGGTTTAATTGTCGCGATCCATTTTTTTAGGATACACATGAATGAAAAGAGTCGTGGTAATTAGACGCGCTTGCAAACATATACGAATATTTTCAGAGACTGATCGATTGCCGATAAATAATTTCCTTAACTTGTAATTGCTTGTGGCTAGCGAATTCATGCATATAAAACCTTCATAGACATTCAAAAATATGGTGGAAATATATAAGTAAATCAAATTTAAAAATCCTGTGGCCATTCGGCCTCAAACATATTTTATTGCTACTCAATAATAACAGCACCTGTATAAAATTGTTACTTATTTACTATTATTATCCTGACTATAAATGGAGTATGAATGTCTATTGTCAAACTATCTAAGTAATGTCAAGAATATACATAATATATAAATTGTAGTTTTGAAAATAAATATGAAAAAAAAGTAATGTCACAATATGATTCCGAATATGTATTTTCAGAAATATACGATAGTTAAGGACAATGATCTTCTGTAGTCTACGTATAACTTATAGCTACAATACAATTAAAATATCAGGGACATTTAGGGTTTCATTTGTATTTATCTATGTGATAAGAAATACCTGCATAATGCTGTAAAACCTGGACGATGAAATGTTTTAAATGCATTCAATTATACTTAAGGTTAAAATTAAGTAAATGGGTCATACAGAGATATTTTAATAAATTATTTCTTATTGTAAAAGAAAAGTAGATAGGTACTTATATAGCGATAAGAACGCCTTTATATCGTAATATAAAAATGTAGGTTAGGTGGTATCTACTTTAGATCCCGTTATATAAATTTAGGAAAAATGATATACAATACTTGTATTTCTGTGTACGACCCAAATAGACTTTCATGTTTGCCACTGAACTAAAGTACCTAGTAAAACATAATTCGACATGTTTCACGTCAACATGAATACGAGTGAACAAATGCGAGTTTAATCAATTTAATCATACTTAAAAGTGCGCTGCGTGATTTGTTCCCCTCAATTAACTGGTCGGTTTCAACTGAAAATTAAATAAGAAATAATCACAGACATATACCTACAGACGACGCGTTAATTTCCGAGTGATGTTGTGATGATGACGTTATAGGGATAGGTAATTATGCATGTTATTTGATGATTGTCACGCATAATAATAAACACACTCTAACTAGTCCTCAAATAAAGTTGTTTCATATCGATATGCCTTATTTTTTATATTTAAAAAATTTGGCATCCAATTTGTTTGTCATTTTTATTAATTAATATTGAATGTATCTACATGTCGAAATGCAATGTAAAGTAAAGGTTTGAGTCCAGGCCCCGAGTAGGTACCTAGCAGCAATTACATAATTTATATCTGAATGGCTGTTTGCCAGTGTTGCCCATAGTCAAAAAAACGTCACTTAAAGCCAGAAGCCAGTACCCAGATTAACAGGCAAATAGTTTCGTGATCTGCCTTAAAGTTCTATGAGTTATATAGGGGAATAAATAATGTCTATCTATAATTAAAAGAGCTGCGCCAAATTCCCATGTAAACACAATAACAAAAACACCCAAACAAACAAACAAGGAAATCCCTCTGTGAAGCTTACCACTTGATATGCATAAACATATATTCGTTCCGAAGATTTGTGTTAAAAAATCTGAAAACGAAAATATTTGCCATTTAATTTGCTACTTCCGTTTCCGATCATTATACGTTTCGGCGAGGTTTAGGCTATGCTGGCTGGTTTATGGTACAACGTAAAAACACAATTATGGAGAAGGATAAAGGCAAAACAATATTTTACACATTTTGTGATATTGCATTTAAAATTGGCTATATTAATGTATCAGTCATTCTAAGAACTGGATTCTAAGAAGAATTTAGAGCATTGTATCGGTGGTGGTATTAACTGGTATATCCCTGTGTCAAAGTACCTTCTCTATTTTATCTTTGAAGTTTTATTTATTTGGTGCACATAATAAAACCATGAACATTGCATATTGTAAGTAGTTTCAATAAACCAAATATAAAACGTTTAGGTATTTCTAATTTTCGTCACGGTTTGAAATACTTGTTTGGGCAATTGTGGCCGTGACACCGACCTTTGTAGGTCGTTATTGAAGTGTTAAAATTCCTACTTTTTAATATATCACAGCCTACAAGATATATATATATTATGAAATAGTCGCTAGGTTCTGTTTACAACATTCGCCAAAATTATTAAACGGTGTTAGTAGTAAGTAAACATTAAAATGAACTTACTAAAATGAGATCGTGAGTAATGCGGTACCTCATTAGGGAGCTGGAGCTGGAGGGATAATTATTCTTCTAACGACTAGGTTAATTGCCGGTGTAGGTATTAGTGACGACAGCATGTGAATTCGTTTATTCTTATCGGTGCAAAACAACGTTTTTCCCCATGGCCTTTCAACAGGTATATCTATACTATAGTTATAGGTACACGCTTCATACCTGTTTCCGCATAAAAATACTCGCTGCGACGCTCTTCGTGTTATTTTAGATTAAAATTGTATTTAACTACCTAGTCAATATCTATATTTGAAGGGCTACTCTTCACAGACGCTAGCCGGTTATGTAAACTAGTTTTCGGATTAAGTTGTATGTCTGTCCCTGTGCGCTTCAATCTATAGAACTGACTTTGACGTGATTCGAGAGTATCTTAGGTTTTAGTATCAGCAATGCACCCTTGCGAACCCGGGGCGAGTCGCTAGTGTATTTATTTATATGAAGAGTCTAATTTTACATCTTAGACGTGTGCCATACGTCTATGAGGTAGATTAGGTAATAACCTGTGATAAGTGGTGTCAATGTCCGCAGGTACCTCCATTATTGCTGCTTGTTTATTTATTTTGTTACGGATAGATATTGCGTAACAGTAACAATATCGTCGGCACGTGAATTATACGAAAATACTCTTTGTGATCTTTATATGTGTCTACTTTGCGTTTGAGTAAAAATAGTATGGTCGTAGATATTGAGGTCATGGGATTCATTGGGGAAACTAATTCGACAAAGATTTGGTGAAGCTGCAGGCACTATATTCTTTCAATGATACTTAACTAGTAATAAAAATCATCAAATCAGTGTCATCATACAAAACTGCTATGGGTAATATGATATAAGATGCCGATCAGCCCACAAAATAATTGTAAGTTTGTTTTCTTTTGTTTATCTATAGGTAACTACTTTATCGTTACCGATAAATTGGGTATTAAACAATAGATAGTTATACTGATAATGGCGTGTAATGCATGGATTTTCAACAGGTCGGTAATTATAATTTGTATTTTTAACACCGATTTTGACTTGATTTATTATATTATATTATAACGGAAAGAATACTTAGCAGATACATAGGTACCTATCAGCTAAGTATTTTAAGAATACTAGGGTTAACCTATTTATCTCATAATAGTCACTAAGCTATTCAGTTGTTGTCTTGAGAAGTGAGTGATTGACTAAGTATATCGTACAAAGTAAACCCTCAACTTGCCTAGTAACGTAGTTGAAGTAGTTAGTAGTTACCTAGACTCAAAGTATTGGATATGTACTTTAACACGGTATACCTACGGTTGAAATCTTGGACTGTTTTCCGTCGAATATACTAAATATCCAAGTTTTATTTTAGATTTTTTTTCAACTTAGCAAGACAGGGAGGGCACTATTTCTCGTATAAATACTACCTCACATCACAATGTGGTAATTTTAGTTGGAGTTTGACGGGTACATTGTCACTTTCACACTGGGTAGACCAAACACTGTCACACTGGTAACACCATACTCACTGTTGCCTTGCGTGGGACCGGGGAGCGCGGGCTGCGCGTGCGCGTCGGGGCGCGCGTGCGCGGTGGCGAGCGCCAACAGGCACACCGCTCGGAGCATGGTCGCGGTTTCCCGCCGCGCGGCGCGACCGCCATGTTTTATAGCCTGTGCGTCATCGGCGCAATACGTCATCGTCAGTACGAAGACCCATGGTTTTGGTTTCAGGGATGCCCACTGATCAGCCGGCGACCCTAGCTACCTAGCATTTGTAGAGCGAGATCTACCAACTGCCAGCCGTTTTCTAATGATTGTATTAATTAAAATCGAAGGGTAGTTTGTTCCTGCCTCGTGCGCCTGACAATGCTGCACTACATTCGTGTTAAGGCTTTGGACCTTAATAAAACTTTAAGCAATGGTTCGCTTCGACTACTGTCACTAGCACTAGCTTAGGGTTCAGTACAGTTTTGAGTTTAAATGTACAGTTTTTTTTATCTACCAGGACAGAATGAGCTTATATCTAATCCTGAGGGGAAAAGTCATAAAAAATACATGTGATTGGACATGTAAAAATGTATGTATACATTGTAAAAAGTTGAATTTGGGATAGCGAAAAAAAAAACACACCTAAGTAAGCTTAGCACCGAGCTGATCTGAGACATTGCGATAGATACAAAGGATGTGGGACAGTAAAAACATAACGTCAGTTTTTTATCATCGATCATTAAACATTTCCAAAAAAGCATTCTGTTTGTTCTTCTTCGAATACCCGAGGAGGATTAATAAGTTTTCATTCGTGTAGATTCGGTTTTATGGTAACAAGGTAGGGTGTCATGCTCAAAAAATATGTCTGCGGGCTAATTGCCGCGACCCATTTATTTTCATACAAAAGATTTGATTGTCAGTATGTGATATTTTCAGAGCAGGACTTAGGTAAGTATCCTCTATTATGTAAAATATATGGGTTCTTTGGCTGCCATTTTTATTATTAAGAATTTGGAAAGTCAGAAATTCAAATTCATTTCATTATTTATGCCCATTCATTATCTAATCTAAGCATAAATCTAACTTTCTCATGTTATAAGACACTGTGCTAAACGTGTCATACCTACATAGGTTTGTTATGTATGACATATACATTACATATGTAATTTATAGATTAACTAAATAAATATGCTCTGATTTATGTAATTATTATACCTATTATTATATTTAATACCCATAATGTTCTACATACATATACATAATAGCTAATTATACCAAATCTAGGTGTAACATGTGGACCATGTGTACCTATACAGGGTGACATCTGAGGCGTGGAGCTGGAGTGAACATGGATATTTAGGGCCGGTCACGGTGACCAACTTTCACATCGGAGATAACCGAGAAATAGCGAAAAAAATCTCCTAATAACGAGTTAATTGAGCCCTAATTGATAGTTAAGTATCAATTAACTCATAATTAGGAGTTTTTTTCGTGATTCCATAGGTAGTGAAAGTTGTTCGGTATAACTGTCCCTAGTACCCTGATCACTCTTGCAACACGACCCAAATGTCACCCTGTATAGCTACGTAATGTATACCTACACTTATACAGGGTGACCAAAATAACGGCATTCCCATAGCATAGTAGTGACATTTTGGTACTCGGATTACGCCCTATAAGAAGTCTTATAAATATTTCAAGTTTCATAAGTATCTAATAGTCATATTAAATAGTGGCAGTAGAAATACAATTTTAGATAGGTAACTAACAAAATTTCAATATTTTCAATTCTTTTGAATTTTTAACTAATCTCCAAATGGCACTCTATGAACGTAGGTACAGTCAAAGACAAAATAAGATACATATAAAAATGCTCAACAAAATGTCGGAGTGCACTTTGTGTGTAATAATTAGGGTTAGGAATTTCGGTGACATTAGGTGAACAGAGAACAGTGGAGTCGTTGCTCCAATTGTTTATGATTGATTGAATAATTAATTAATCAAAAATAATACGTAAATATATTCTTTTTAATAGGGTATCGCCCATTTTAAGTATTAAATAATTTAATTGTATTAATATTTGACTACCTATGAAATGAAGTAAATTTTTTTTATAATATAGCTTATGATTATTATATAATATTTATGGGCTTCGAGAAAACTAGAACCTTGAAAATGCCATAAATATATTTTCTCATTTATCAACATTTTTATTATTGATAATTAGTATTTTTCTAGATTCTCAAAAATAAAATTCATGTTATTTATTTAAATTCATTGATAAATCCAGCTTGAACTAAACACTATTTCGTTATTATTTTATAAGTTAATCATTTATTCAAGTAAAAAATGTTTGTAACATCGACTCCACTGCTCTCTGTTCCATAAATGTCACCAAAATCCTAACCCTAGTAATAATAAATAAGAACGTCGTAACATATTTATGAGAAGATTCTTTTAATACATAGTTTTGTACCTGACTGTAGGTACCTAATTATTTTGAATGCGAATAAACGATAATGTGTACAGTCACGTCTAATAATATGTATACATTTTGGAACGTATATGAAAGGCATAAGGTACAAAATCGTATACATATTATTAGAGCCGACCGTACAAAGAATTATGTTTAAAAGAATGAAAGTACCTAACAAATATTAGGGACGGCTGGCAGCAAGAGAGCAACCTCGCTAGCCAATTCATGATTTTCATGAATGAATTCATTAATTCTGAACTGAGGGCAGACTTTGACAGCCAACAGTACGAACTGATTAGGTTATTTTATTATAATTATGAAGTATCTAAATGAATATTTCTTGTTTTATCTGCAAACGTTACCATTTTATTTTATTGTGCATTACAATTAATGCTATGAAAATTAGTAGGTAATGCTAGTATGTGTTTAGAAATTTTCTCCGACTCAAAATCAGTAAAAAATGCTATTTTAGGAAATAAATATGTTTAAAGGGTTTAAAAAGGGGCGGAAATTATTTTCACTTCGCAACCACTGGACACAATTTGACAATTAATAAAATTCATCATTTATCCATTCATATTATGGTAGCGTTCCGCTGCCTTGAAATATAAATTAGATATGTAGACAAGGAAAAACTCCGTGCAATGGATTCTTAGTAATATTTTTCAACAATGTCCACTTTGAGATGACGTGCTCTTGTTTTAATCATCGTAACTTTATAGTAGCTAATTCTGACTAAGTACAGAAATAATATACTTACTGTATGGAGCTGGAATTCCAATTAAGTGTCGATCAAACCATTACCGATGTTGTTTGCTGGCACGGGCCGCACCGGTATCAATGATCGACCTTCCCCTTATGAATAAAGTCATAGTTTTTTTTGTTGGGAACCGGTATTTACCTATACTTCGTGCCGGCTAACTCAACATGGATATCTTTATATTTTGAGTTTTACCCAGTTTTCTATAAATCCGTCTACTAAACAAGTCGGGTTTTTAAAAAGATACCTCTGACATTAGTAGAGTATCTATAGCTACTATTGGACTACAAGTAGGTAGGTACCAACATCTACTTGGTGAGCTGTGAGTTCAGTTGAGGATGCATACAATGTATTTCCTCATTCACAGGTAATGTTAATTTAATGTGTTTATATTATAGTTAGTTCTTAGAATAATACACGTGTAGGTATAATATTTAATTTTATTACAAACCAATTCATCACAAGGATTCGTCATCTCCTATTCTTCTAGCACATAGGTACGTAAATGCAGGTATATAATAATGTATGTACCTATTCGTGACTTGTATTATTTATACTAAGGGCTTGTCCATTAATCACGTCATACGATTTTGGCCTATTTTAGACCTATCCCCCATGGTGATACTTGGTGATATTTTCAGGACCCCCCCGTAGCCAATAAGACGTGTAATTTTTTGCCAACTTAGGTAGTATCCTTTTACCTTTTAATAACACTTCAATTTACGTACTTTATTAAGCACACGTGATGGGAACAAACTTTTTTGCCAACTACGAGGTAAATGCCCGCGAAGTCTTAAAATTAATACTCAGTTCAGGATTTGACATCAGGTTATGTTTTTAAAAAAGTATGCTGTTCAGCAGAGTTACAAAAAAATACACGTGATTTTCGGATGACCCCCCCTCCCCTATGGTGATAATTGGTGATTTTTTTCTTGACCCCCCCTCCCCCTATACAGTATGACGTGATTAATGGACAAGCCCTAAGATCTTATTACCTTGATTTGTTACTATGAAATATAAGTAGTTATATTTAGGTTAGGCACTAAAAACGTTGTTTTCCTTCCGGCACATGAAAACTAAACTTTCCGAATAGGAGAGATGAAAAATAAATAAATAACGCATGGTCAAAGTAACGTTGAACCAGAATATAGGAAGAAAAGTGTTCAAAATTGTAAATGCCATCGGAGCATCACCGGCCAAGTTGCGTGAACAGTATACTTAGCACATGATTGTTACGTCAGTATGTCGCCGCGAGATAGGTTTTCCATCTTTTACTAAAAATATGAATCAAATAGGGATGGATAGTCTATCTCGCGGCGACATACTGTCGCATCAAACCTATGCTAAGCTGGTTGAAAGCTGATGCGTCACTGAGCGAGATAAGTGTAAACTGCCATCAACATCAATTTTAACGGCCTGGCCATGACATCGGTCTAAGGCGACCGGCTAAGCGGAAAACGTATGGTGCTCCCTCTCAAACCCATATCGGCATCCCGCTCCCACTCATGGATTCGCTCGCCGCTGGTCGCCTTAGACCAATGTCGTGGCCAGGCCGTTAAGGTTCCACCGGCAGTCTATATGCCGGTGACCTGCTTGATCCAGCCGCGCACGGCCGCCACCCGCGCGAACACCACCAGCTTGCCGGGGGCGCACTCGCGCGCATCGTCCTGCACCCACGACGCCACGCCCAGCAGCCGCCGCGGCGCCTCTTCAGCGGTCGCCACTGTCACCAGCCCGCTGCCGCTGTCACCCTGCAATTATAAGTTCGTTATCCCCTCGTCAGTGGCGAGGCTCGATTTTAGCATTTTATCAACCACCCGCATCTGTGGCGAAGCCCGATTTGGACATTGAGTAATAAATCTGACTAATGTATACCTGTCTCTTGCATACTCATTGAGGTATGTAGCTAGTGAAATAGGACAGATAGAAAACTTGGCCTTGAGCAGCCGTTGTGCGAAAGAGCAAGCTTTGCCTGTGGAAACCCATTTCTGTGACAAGGCCCGAACTGGGCTCCACAGACGACTTTTCGCCATTTTTGTCGTCACTGACGAGGGGTTAATTAGGAAAGGAAATATCTATAAAATGTTAGACACAAACTTAAGTGCACTTATCCAATGATTTAGTAAGTGTAGGTAGTTTTATAATTAGAAACGAGTACGATACTAAACTTGCGAAACATATTTGCACTTTAAAGGACTTTAAATACGCCAACCTGAACGCTGCAAACCCCTAATTTAGCGTTATCCGAATTATTCTAATCAGTTTAGCATAGTGGACCACGACAGCAATTTCAGCACGAATGGGGCACCCGTATTTTCTTATCAAGATGTAATGTATAAATGGTTTTAAATCCTTTTCGTGCGGGTTGTTGTCGCGCACCGCCTGCGTTAGCCTCCGGAAGACTACGTTGAATCCCTTAAATGGATCACTAGCAACTATTTGCGTTACAGGTATTGTATGTCGTCGAACTCGTCAACATCAATAAGATGGGAAGATCGCCAGGATAGGTATAAATAAAATCTGAGCGAGTCCGTAGTCCTCAGTGTCTAACCAGCTATCCAAACTGCGAGGTTCACACACTTCGTTCCCGGTCTATTGCTCTGTGTGGTCTAGTTTATTAGGGGATACTTACATTGCATGCGGAGTCGAACCTAGGCGCGCGGCCCTTGGCGCAGAACATGTCTTCAGGGGAAAATTGTTCTAGCTTGGAGCAAACCTCGTTGTCAACGGTCTCCAGCTCCATACCGTGCATCTCGTTTCGCATCGTCTCCTGAAAGAGAGAAAAAAGTGTCAGTCAGAACTTACGTATTTTTTTGTATTTTTCAACCTGTACATAAAGTCAAGTTATCGTCGAGCGTACCTACCATATACAATTCACTCGTGTCTCATCACTTGATAGAGGTTAGTGAAT
>JALPQI010008330.1:0-44676 GCA_025490895.1 Thaumatotibia leucotreta | reverse complement strand
ACGCAGTCTTCGTAAACTCAACCCATTCTTGGACGACCAGGGTATACTCAGGGTGGGCGGACGTCTCGCTCGCTCAGGGCTCGAATTCGAACACAAGCATCCCGCACTACTGCCCAGAAAATGTGTGCTTACCACCGCAGTAATTGAGTCAGCTCATCGTATCAATCTTCATCCCGGTCTTAACACGACTCATTACTTGATCTTACAACAATTTTGGATACTTGCGGCAAGGCGAGCTATACGACACCAACTTTCAAAGTGCATCCGATGCTATCGCTTGCATCCACAGCCTCTACAACCGTTTATGAGCGATCTTCCCGCCTTTCGCGTAAATCAGGCTAAACCGTTCTCAGAGGTAGGCGTTGATTTCGGTGGACCTTTCCGAATCAAACTGGGATCACATCGTGGCGCTAAAATTGATAAAGCTTACTTATGCTTGTTCGTATGCCTCAGTACAAAAGCCGTTCATCTGGAAGTAGTGTCAACCTTATCTACTGACGGTTTCATAGCAGCGTTGCGCCGTTTTGTTGCCCGTCGCGGTCGTTGTAACGTCATTCGTTCGGATTGTGGTACGAACTTCGTCGGCGCGAGTTCACAATTGGCGTCATGTATCGAACAAGCATCGCACGCAGAGCGAATCGTGTTTAAACGTAATCCCCCTTCCGCTCCACACTTTGGAGGGATTTGGGAAATCCAAATCAAAGCCGCGAAAAGTCATTTATATCGCATCGTTGGTGATCAAACCTTGACGTTCGAAGAGCTCAGCACCCTCTTCACTCAGATCGAAGCAATTTTAAATTCAAGACCTTTGTGTCCATTAAGCTCCGACCCTAACGATTTAAACGTTTTAACACCCGGGCACTTCTTAACGCTTGAACCTCCAACTGCGGTTCCAGATTCAGATTACGCGGATGTTAAAATCAATCGACTCAACCGGTGGCAACTTATCCAAGCATTCCAACAACAATTTTGGAAACGCTGGAGAAACGAATATTTGCACGCGCTATCTCAGCGGCCAAAGTGGACCAAAGATTCGACTCCGCTCACCGTAAATTCAATTGTCCTTATTAAGGATGACAACCGACCTCCTCTTCATTGGCCATTAGGACGAGTTATGGTTTTGCATCCTGGGCCAGATGGAGTAGTTCGGGTGGCTACCGTTAAAACAGCTAGGGATCACATAGTCAAAAGGCCCCTGGTCAAACTATGTCCCCTTCCATCCGAATAAACATACACGTTAACGTTCCTTTAGTTTTAAGCTTAGTATCGTAAATTTAGTTTTTATAGTTTTGTTAACATTTTCTCAACCGTTCTTATTTCGGGAAAATCCCATTGGTATTTTGGTGGGCGGGATGTTTCGTTTCTAACGTCTATAACATTCAATACTGTTTTCATCCCGATGCAATGTCAAAACGTAACTCAATCGGTGCAATATCAAAATCCCGCCAATGGAATCGCCCGAGTTTGCTCGGCGCGCATGCGCCGGACAAGACCCTAGCCCGACAGCGCCACTCGCGGAAGTAGTGAAGCTTGGGAACGGGACGCGCGCACACACCGTTAACACCGTTTAGATCGATCGAGTGAAAAAATCCCTGTCTTATTGGATTTCCTTGGAGTTTGGCAGTACAGGTGAGTCCAGTGCATGATATTCTATTTGGTGGTTTATTTCTATTGTACCGTTTGTTACCGGCGAGTATATATTTATGCTCGATCCAGATTGTCGCGAATTGGCATTGCATCTAGATATTAAAACCGCGTCAATTTGCAACAATTATCGAGAATCAGTAGTTAATTAGATTACTTCTTGCTCGCCTTACTAGTGGATTTTATGGATTTAGGATGAAATAGTTTCAACAACAGCCAAAGACACATACAGCTTCGCTCATTTGCTCTTGGTTCATTTTAAGTTAAGTAAACAGAACTATTTATCGGCTTATAAAGAAGTAAATAAAAATTACATTTCGATTCAATAAAATCATTTTAAAAATAAGATAAGTAATCAAATAAATTACGACTTCGAAAAAAAACAATACCAATCACTTGGTCAGAGTTGGTTACAGTCAGAGTAAAAGTTTTTTTTTATTAATTCCAAAAGTTATTAAACCACCGTTAATTAATTCTCTCGTTTTAAATTCACACGCTGCTTAGGTTATTTTGACATTAGCTATACCTACCTATAGAGGTAAATAAAATAAGTAAAAAAAGTTTTAAGTTAAACGGTTTTTATTGCACCAAAAACTAGAAAATAAAAATTTGTTGTAACTAACCGTAGATGCTACTTTTTGTAGATTAGTCACGTGAAACTATTATCACTGTAGTCTTCCCAAGTCGGATGCTGAAAGCCACGTTTAGCCTCTATGTCAGTGGATTAAGCGTATCCTAATCGGAAACTTTTACCAAACTGAAATAAAAACGTGGGGCGTACGCAATTGTGATTAAGACACTATAGTTATTTAAGAACACACATAGAAATCAAGACAGCAATAGAGTAATCAGTTTTGTTCTGGCTTTGATAAAAAATATTTACCTCTGTAGAAGTGTTAGAACAGATGAATGATTCATTGCAAAATTAAAGCTACAATTACATATTTTGAACTTGTATGTTTCTTCATAATAACGCCCCACGTTTTTATTTTAGTTTGGTAAAAGTTTCCGATTAGGATACGCTTAATCCACTGACATAGAGGCTAAACGTGGCTTTCAGCATCCGACTTGGGAAGACTACAGTGATAATAGTTTCACGTGACTAATCTACAAAAAGTAGCATCTACGGTTAGTTACAACAAATTTTTATTTTCTAGTTTTTGGTGCAATAAAAACCGTTTAACTTAAAACTTTTTTTACTTATTTTATTTTCAAGTTTTTAGTGCAACTTATTCTAGATCAAAGGATGTTGTTTGTAATATGCAATACAATTAGGGATGCTGCGTTTAACTCTCGCGCTTTAATCACGACACAAACATGTGTAAACGTAATGGACAATATTTTATGTGTGACGAGAGGGGAATCGCTGCTGAATAGATATTTTTTGAAATCCGACACTAAAAAAATGTCAGCTTGAATGCCCAAAGTGTCTCAACTGGACGTGTTATTCATACAATACCTTAACAGAGATCTGACAATAAGGAATATATCAATCAATTTAGTTTATTGAGAAAAACAAGTTTAAAGCGAGGCCCGACGGCTCGCCCTATGCTATCAACTCACGCTGTCACTCTATCAGCGGAAGGGCCGAAGGCTCGACGGCTCGCCCTACGCTATGCGATCCACTCACGCTGTCACCCTATCAGTTGGAGGGCCGAAGGCCCGACGGCTCGCCCTACGCAATCCACTCACGCTGTCACTCTATCAGCTGGAGGGCCGAAGGTCCGACGGGTCGCCCTACGCTACGCGATCCACTCACGCTGTCACACTATCAGCTGGAGGGCCGCAGGCCCGCCGGCTCGCCCTACGCGGTCCACTCATGCTGTCACTCTATCAGCTGGAGGGCCGCAGGCCCGACGGGTCACCCTACGCTACGCGATCCACTCACGCTGTCACTCTATCAGCTGGAGGGCCGCAGGCCCGACGGCTCGCCCTACGCGATCCACTCACGCTGTCACTCTATCAGCTGGAGGGCCGCAGGTCCGACGGGTCGCCCTACTCTACGCGATCCACTCACGCCGTCAGTTTATCGGCCAGAGGGCCGCAGGCCCGACGGCTCGCCCTACGGTCCACTCACGCTGATGTCACTCTATCAGCTGGAGGGCCGAAGGCCCGACGACTCGCCCTACGCGATCCACTCAAGCTGTCACTCTATCAGCTGGAGGGCCGAAGGTACGACGGGTCGCCCTACGCTACGCGATCCATTCACGCTGTCACACTATCAGCTGGAGGGCCGCAGGCCCGACAGCTCACCCTACGCGATCCACTCACGCTGTCACTCTATCAGCTGGAGGGCCGCCGCAGGCCCAACGGCTCGCCCTACGCGGTCCACTCACGCTGTCACTCTATCAGCTGGAGGGCCGCAGGCCCGACTGTTCAACCTACGCTACGCGATCCACTCACGCTGTCACTCTATCAGCTGGAGAGCCGCAGGCCCAACGGCTCGCCCTACGCGGTCTACTCACGCTGTCACTCTATCAGCTGGAGGGCCGCAGGCCCGACGGGTCACCCTACGCTACGCGATCCACTCACGCTGTCACTCTATCAGCTGGAGGGCCACAGGCCCGACAGTTCGCCCTACGCGCTCCACACACGCTGTCACTCTATCTGCTGGAGGGCCGCAGGCCCGACGGCTCGCCCTACGCGGTCCACTCGCGCTGTCACTCTATCAGCTGGAGGGCCGCAGGCCCGATAGCTCACCCTACGCGATCCACTCACGCTGTCACTCTAGCAGCTGGAGGGCCGCAGGCCCAACGGCTAGCCCTACGCGGTCCACTAACGCTGTCACTCTATAAGCTGGAGGGCCGCAGGCCCGACGGTTCGCCCTACGCTACGCGCTCCACTCACGCCGTCAGTCTAGCAGTCCAATATTCCGCAGGGTTTGAGTCTTTGATCAGTGTATGTTGCCAGTGATGACCTATGGTACTAAACCGTGCTCGCTTACAATGGGACTTACGTATATAAGAATGCTCAATGTCACCCAAAGGGCAAAGGGCTATGCTAGGAGTCTCTCTGCGATATCGGATTAGTAATGAGACCATCCGCAGCAGAACCAAAATAATCGATATAGCTCTTCGAATCGCTAAACTGAAGTGGCAGTGGGCGAGGCTCGTCGCTCGTGGAACAGATGGCCGTTGGGGCGATAAGTTTTTCGAGTGGTGGTCACGTACCGGAAGGCGCAGCGTGGGTAGGCCCCCCGCAAGGTGGACTCATGACCTGGTGAAGGTCACTGGATGCGGGTGGCACAGGGCCGGTCCTTGTGCAACCTTTGGGGGAGGCCTATATTCACCAGTGAACGTCTTTCGGCTGATATGATGATGATTATGATAATGAAATCCGTATGTTTCTACCAAATGTCTAAAGCAGTACTTCAAAATCTACAGATCGCTAAACCTAGCGGTTGTGGCAGGCAGTAACACTGGAGTATCAGATCTGAGGAGTTGGACGTTAGTATTAAATTCGCATGTTTCTACTTAATATCTAAAGAACTTCTTTAAAATCAAGAAATCGATAAAAGATAAACTTTGCGGTTATTGTGGGCAGTACTGCAGCATCAGGAGTGAGGAGTTGGAAGTCAAGATCAGGCTGTTAGTATTTGATTATGCCAAACATGCTATAGTTTCATTTTCACGTGTCTAATACTCTCGGTTAAGGTAAGCAGTACGTCTGCAGCATCAGGCTTTGAGGGTACAAGGATACAAATATTATAATATTGCATTGTCATGGGGACTTGACACGTGTTCCAAATTTCATTAATTTTGGTGCAGTAGAAGTGGTCGAAAAATCGATCACAAGATTTGAAGCATCGACGACAGTTGATACGCGGTGAAGTTAATAAAAACCGTTTAAAAACGGTTAACGTTACTTGTGCAGTCCTTGAATCCTTTCATTGAAAATCTTTTATCTTACCACATCTTTGGAAGTTCATCTAAAAGCCACTAATAGGCGGTGCGGTTTTGAGCTTCGCTATTCTGTTCAAAGTATTGAAATACTTTTATGAAATTTCGAGTTCGATACGCTTCAACATTTTGCGGTTTCATATTGTATCGATGAAGGCTACTTTGTATTTAGGCTTTAATATTAATGCTTCACTTGTAAAACTCGTTCGTTGTCAGTCCACAGAATAATAAATGAAAACCATAGTAGGTGGTGTAAGCCGTGTGGTGACGGCAATAAGAATACATTTGTCACCACCCCAACTCCGCCTGTGGGTGTCGTAAGAGTCGATTAAGGGATTGAAGTGTCACTGACCATTCTACAAGATTGATGACGGGCAGCAGCGTCATCATAGTGGACACATTACTGCGATCGCCAATCCGCTTGCCCAGCGTGGCGATTATGGGCATTTACCTCCTAATGCGCCTATACGCAAAGTTAATAGGAGAGGCCTACGTCCAGCAGTGGACTAATATAGGCTGATTCTATAATAATAATAATAATAATGTTTATTTTACACAAAAGATACATGTTAGGTACACATGAATTATCCGGTGAATGCCAAACTAGGCTGAGCCTGTATCTTGGCACTCATTGAGTCGGTTTACAGAAATCTATAATTAGTGACTGTTACAAAGAAAGTCTGTGCTTAGCATGCCAAAAGAACTTGTTTAAAAATATAATGAAAAAAAAAAATAAAAATTAAAAGAAGGCAGTACACAGGAACAAACATGCTTAGATGCTACATTATAAACTATTGTATGTGTGTGTGTGTGTGTGTGCGTGTGTGTGCGTGTGTGTGTGTGTGTGTGTGTGAGTGTGTGTGTGTATGTGCTCGTATGTAAGTGCTACGTTTGGTTACAAGAACTGCTAACTACATGGGCAAAGAATATTCTCGGTTTCATTGTAGGAAAGAGTAGCAAACCATTTTTTAAGAGTGGATTTAAGTCTGTAAGTGGTGCATGATTTTAATTCACAGAATTTACAGACTGCATTGTACACAAATGGATGTAGGTAGAATGCGGAACGTCTGGCGTGCGCAGACCCAACTCTAGGAATTGGCACTCTGTAGACACGTCGTCCCATGATGGTGTCCCTTTGAGGCAACCCTGCGATACTACTGTGGACTCTAAGAACGGCCTTGAGAATAAAAAGCTGCCTCACTCTGAGGTAGCCTGTATCCCTATACAGAGTGTCAGTTGGGAAGCGAAAAGGCTTTTTCAACATGACCTTGATGACTGCACGTTGTGCCCGCTCGAGCTCAAGCAGTACAGTCTTACAAGCGCTGCCCCAGACCGCAATGCAGTATTGTATTATTGATTGGCATAGGGCATGGTAGACAACACGTAGGACTTCCGGGAGAGCACAGTCCCTTAGTCTTTTGACCAGGTAGATTAATTTCCTGACTTTCTTTGAGAGTGCAGTTATATGAGGTTTCCAGGAGAGATGATCGTTCAGAATAAGGCCAAGGTATTTCACAGTGCTGTGTTTACTTATGGTTCCACAGGTGCAGCTAGCTGTATTAGCTCCACAGTAGTGAATTTTAATATCACGAGGGAAAGGGCTGGAGACTACTGTTTTTGAGAACGGTAAATAGTGGCTCTTGTCTACATTCAGAGTGAGGAGGTTGCTATCCAGCCAGCTAGTCACTCTTGAAAGACCTATCTCGGCTGACATATATGTTTCATCCCAAGTGTTGCCATTAAACAAGACTACGGTATCATCCGCATAACAAATGACTTCCGCGTTTGGAATCGACAGTTGCAGGAGATCGTTTATGTAAGCAGTAAAGAGGGTGGGACCGAGAATACTACCCTGTGGAACACCAAAGTAAATTGGTAACTTACTGCTTATGAGCTCGCCAATTTTTACCACTTGTTGTCTATTGGTGAGGTAGCTAGTGAACCAGTCGAGGCTGGTGCCACGAACTCCCATTGCCTCTAGCCTCCTGAGCAGAATACTGATCGACACAGTGTCAAAGGCCTTAGTTAGGTCTAGGAATACACCTACACAGCATCTACCAGCGTCAAGGTGACCAGAAACAGAATTTGTCAGAAGAAGTGCAGCGTCCTCGGTGGATTTACCCAATCTAAAACCAAACTGCCGCTCTGATATTAGTGAGTGCTTCTCCATAAATGCCGACAGACGTTTATTTACAATTTTTTCTAAAATTTTAGAAAAAACAGTGAGAAGAGAAATGGGTCTAAAATTTGTTGGCATATCCTTTGCCCCACTCTTATAGATCGGTGACACCACCGCTAGCTTCCAGCAATCCGGGAAACACCCCTTTTCCATACTCAAGTTAAAGAGGAAGACGAGTGGCTCAAGTATGAGGTGCTTTATTTCTTTAATTAGCATTGGTTTGATGCCATCGTATCCAGGAGCACTATCAACTTTTAGCTGCTTTATGATTCTATCGACCTCTTCAGCATCAGTCGGCCCCAAGAAGAGAGAGTTCAGGGAAGTATTTGTGGGGGAAAATTTGCGAGCTAACGTATCCTGGGTTTCAGCCATCCTGAACAAAATCCGATCTGCCAATTTCCCGCCTGCCATTGTAAAATGCGCATTGCACACATCCAAGGATTCTTGGATGGAATTCGCAATTTTTGTTAGTTCAGTACATTCATTTCTTAAGTTCGATGCTTGACATATATTTTTAATAGTTTTCCAAAGTTTTTTAGGTTTATTTTTGTTTTCGTTAATTTGTTTGCTTTGATACGCTGTCTTTAGATTAAATAATAAATTGTCACAGTAGTTTCGGTATCTCGTATATACTTTATGCAAGACCTGATCATTGGGTGCAGCTCTAGCTTCTCTGTGAAGTTTATCTCTATGTTTTATGCATCTAATCATCCCAGGGGTAACCCAGGGTTTGATATTGTATTTACTACGACTGACTCTGGTCCTTGTGGTATTGTTTTTTATCGCTGAACTTAGAATGGCATTGAACTTGCTAAATGCGGTATTGACATCACTACATTCAGTCAAATGACTCCAATCCACCTTTTTAAGCTCCTCAGCGACTCCTTTGGAGTCCGTTTTAGTTAACCATCTGTTATGTTTTTGCGCGATTTGACTAGGGCATAGCAAACCAGCCATGACAATGTCATGATCTGTGACAGAACATTTACCAACAATGCCCACTGAAATGTTACTAGATTTAATAAAAATATGATCCAAACAAGCCTCGTTTCTAGTAGGTTTGGTGATTGCAGGTAACAAGCCATGAGAGGACATCAGGCACATATAATCTGATTGCGCGTTGGACATGGAAAAGTGAGTGATGTCAATATTGAGATCACCAGCAATTATGACCTGTTTGGAGCCTGTTTCAGATAGGATAGCGTCTAGTGAGTCTAAAAATCTATTTGTATTAGTAAAGCTTGGAGATCGATATATACCAAAAACTGCTAATTGATCTCTAATGTTTACCGCAAGACAATTCGCGTCATCAATATATGGTTCTGTGCATGTCGCTGACAATGACTCCTTGACGTATGCTACTACTCCGCCATTTTTATTTATATATTTTTTTGTATGAAACATGTGGTAGCCTGGCAGTTGGTCTATAACGGAGCCTTCAGTCAACCAGCATTCGGAGAGAATTATCACGTCAAAATCAATGTTTATTCTTTTTAATGTAATAAAGAATGAATCAAAATTACGCTGTAGACTCCGTATGTTTAAAGCTGCCACTTTAAAATTATAACTGGGAGTTAGGTGTAGTTTACAGTTCTCCAAAACATCGAGGGTGTGACATTTGATACTTAAATCGTTCTCAAGTTCATCCTCCAGCTCAAGTAACGCCATCTGTATGAACTGAACTGAGTTGTAAGACCAGAAAATGCCAAATGCACACCAATTTTGAAAAGCGTACCAGAATTATTTGAGAAATTATGCGTGAGGTATAGGTAGCGTGTGTAGTGTGGGGCTTGTAAAGTGTGAATATGTGAATTTGTATTATGAGAAGTGGACTACTTAGTAATATATCTAGATTTAAATAAAAGAACATTTGGAAAATATAACTATTAGTGCTACAGGCCTGGAAAGGTTTGCGTATCAGTACCGGAGACGTCTTTAGATTTATCTGCCTCGGTGCTGCGATCCTCGTTGGATTTTTGGGCGTCGATACACGGGACGGGGCCAAACTGGCGGTCGAGCTCTGCAGTATTACGAATGTGTATCGCGGCACTTCCTTCTTGTTTTCGAACAAATATTGACCCATTTCTTGTCCAGCAGTATTTAAATCCCGACCTGCTAGAACGGGCCCGGGCGTCTCGAAATAACATACGATTTTCTTTCGTTAGCCTCTCGTTGAAAAACAGCTTTTTCGTAGGACCAGCTATCTCAATATCGGCGGACGTCAAGTTGCGCCTGACCCTGGCAGCTTTAAGAAATTGGTTGCGCCTTGTGCGTCGTAATAGACGTACAACCAGTGGCCGTGCTTTCATGCCGTCCGAATCATGCATATCACCCGATTTACGACGTGGGCCAACTCTGGTCACGCAGTCCAAATCCTGTAAACTTAAGTCCATCCCGACCTTCGAGGCAATGTTTAGTACGACATGTACCGCATTTTCATTGGGTGATTCATGGACGCCCATAATCTCTATGTCATTTTGAAGAGTGCTTTGCTCCTTGTTATTTAGCTGATCTTCTAGCTGGAACACTCTCTGTTTAAGAAAATATATGTCCATTTCCTGCTCTTCCAGTTTTTTAATTTTGGTTTCTGCCGTTCCCAGCCTGTTTTCATAGTCGTTTAGGCTAGCGCAGCATTTAGTAACACCTTCTGAAAGACTCTTCATGTGATCTTTCATCTCGCTCAAATCTTGGCGTAGCAATCTGATATCCGCTGCGAGCGCTGCAATTTCCTCAGAACCCACACTACCTGGTCCTAGCACGGTGGGTGACACTGAAGCCGCCCCGCGATTCTGCGGGCGAAGGGTCACTTTATTATTGCCGGTTGTTGCCATTTTAGAGAGTCCGATTTTAGATTTAATGTAAGCAACAACAAAGCAATAAACGCGGTAGCGGTGTTAGTTACCAACGTGGCGTAGCCGATGCCGGGCCCGACGTCAGAAATGCAGGCGTAGCGCGAGCGTAGTGTGGTAGTGCTACGACAATTCGTAGCACTGGTTACTCATGCGTAGCTCTAGTCTCGGTAGCGATGTCGAATTTCGCGGTCCCGTGCTACGGTCTCAATGGATGAGTGGCTCGACACAGTGGGTACAGACGTCAGACAGCTACTATGGTTGCGCGTTCAAACCCCGCCGCCGACCACAGTTCGGGTCCGGCAGTGTACTTCCAACTGTTCTTGTTCCGCTGTTGGGTCTTGTCAGAATAGCAGCTATCCTCGTCTAGCCACGCCCAATGGGCGGATCAAATCCATAACATGTCCACATGCCAGACAAGAAATTTAAAATACACTTCACAGCCAACCACGATTTAATAACAAAATTTATAAAAATAAATTTAGAAAAATTTGTAACACGTCCGCTTCCAAACGTAGCGACAGCCGAACTCCAACCGAACACTTAGAAATTCTGATGATGATGATGATAGTAGGTGATAATAAATTACGTACATAAGTTACAAACGTGTACCTACCTGTAACATATTTTGATATATTAAGTTTTTATTACGCACATACCAGCAATACATGCATGTGACAATTTTTACTTTTATCTTCCACTTCAGTGCTCGAGCGTTTCCCATAAAACATAATTTACTTACATCTTACTGGAATTAGATAAGATAAGATAATTATTTATTTCATTTCGAGCTTAGAACTAACCTTGAAATGAAATAGGACTCGAACACATTATTTATCATACATTGATAAGGTAAAAACCTGTGTCAGAAGTCGTCGCTATTCCAGGTTACAGTATGTATTAAATATCTATATATTAAATCAAGTTGAGTAATTGATTAGTTTAACAGTCATGAAATAGGTAATTAAGTTACTAACTTAAGTTACTTGACGTAGCTTAGCAATGTATTACGAGTATTATTTTAATTACCTGTCTAAGCATGCGTTCATTATTATTTAGTAAACAAAGCAGACAAATTATTTATATTAAACATATACTTAGGTACATGATTCACGTTTATGTTACTCGTATCAAGTCGTTTTTCTCATAATCTTTGTACTTGAAAAACGTGTCGGGAAACCTATTCTAAAAATTTCTTATCAAACAAGACATTTCACCTTCCAACTAAGAAAGGACCTAGTCATTACCGAACTTTTGTTAAGTGTACTTGATTGTTAGAACTTCTCAAGCCTCTAACTTAGCCTAACTTAAATGGGCTTGTAAGTAATGAATACATTATCCGCGAACAAGTACTTAGGACTACAAAGGTTGTAGAAATACGCCGATTTTAGAGAAATTTAATTTCATTGAAGTAAATTAAGTTTTAAAATATACTTTCTTTTACGAAGAATTTTGAGAGTAGGTACTTTGTTAGAAAATTACAATTGAACTGTAGGCTTATGATGGTACCGCGTCTAATCGTTTGTCGGCGTTGCCGTCACGTTCTAACAAGTATGCAAGTGCGAAAGTGACGCGCAGTACGATAAATAGCTAAAACGGGACCATCATAAGCCACCTGTATATTACTTACCTACGTTAAAGCATATTTGAACTAATATTTTTACATATTAGGGAGGTAAATGCCGACAATCGCCACGCTGGGCAAGCGCATCGACGATGACGATTATAGTAGTGTGCTAAGTATGGTGACGCTGATTCCCATCATCAATCTTCTATCAAAGAATGGCCAGTGACACTTCAATCCCTTAATCGACTCTATGATACACATACTTTTAATCCTTCTCGCTCTAACCAATACGCGATTATAAGAGGTATGTGCAAAAAGTAAGTCTGCGGTATACTCACAGTGGCAGCTGGCAGCTCGCGTTATGTCACACTGGGCAACCGAATTTCGCTCAAATTGGTTTCAAAAACCTCTAGTAAATTGAATCAAAAAAGATACCAGTGGATTGTATTGTACTCGAAGTATGGGCAGGTTTACAAAAATCATTGCCTATTTAACTAAACATTGATAGATATAGATATAAATATAGACAAGGCATCAACAAATATGCCCCACAGATGTCAATGTGGGGCCATGGTAGATAGTCTGGGCCACCACGGCCTCTAATGCAGTCGGAGCGCTGGGAGAATCCCACGCCATGCCAGCATTAACGACGTCATCCGAAGGGCCCTTGTCACTGCCAAGGTACCAGCAGTCCTTGAGCCCAACGGACTGGTTAGGGACGACGGCAAAAGGCCCGATGGGATGACGTTGTTGCCTTGGAGTATGGGTCGGCCCCTTGTCTGGGATGCTACATGTGTAGATACCCTGGCGCCGTCCCATATTCCAAGCACCAGTGTTAATGCTGGTGCGGCGGCATCCTTAGCAGAAGACCTCAAGCGTCGCAAATATGCTGCCCTCGGTAGCAGCTACATATTTGCGGCGTTTGGGGTTGAAACACTAGGGCCGTGGGGGCCAAGTGCGCGGCGCCTCTATAAGGACATCTCCAAGCGCCTTATAGAGGCGTCGGGTGACCAGAGGGCTGACCAGTATTTCGCGCAAAGACTCAGCATAGCAGTCCAGCGCGGCAATGCGGCCAGCCTTCTGGGCACTCTACCTCCCCAGCAGGACCTGGGGCAAATTTTTTATTTATAATCAATTTATTTTTACTGTGTTCATACTTTATTCTTGTTTTTGGAAATAAATAATCTTATTTTATGAACATCGACAATAAAAATTAATATAGACAATAATTGCTTATTTAAATCCAAATATAAGATTTTGAAAGACTAATCCACTGCAGCACCTCCAGGTACTTAATACATGTTTTATTTTGGAAGATGATGTACCTTTATGAATAAGAAGATAAGAGTCAAGCGGCCTAAATGTCCAATTTACCCTCTATTACCAACCACACCGCATTGTCTCCTTTTTAATGCAATTTGCATGCCACTTTCAAGTCGTGTGCGGGCCAGCTTTCTCCTGATAAAATGTTCTATTTGCTCGAAAGCCCCGTCTAATTTGCATAAAAATGATAACGATTCCTTTGCTTAAACTCAAAAGGGCCTACGCTCTGTTAAATTCTAACTAAAAGTTTACGTTACGAGTTTAAAGGGTCTGGCTGCACTCGGGTCGCAGTATTTAACTTGTGAATTCTAGAATATTCATATGCTTTATCAATGCTCTTAATTAAGAAACTTCTACTTAGGTGAACTACTTTGATGCTATAAAATAGTTTCAACTATGTTCCCTTCCCTTCAACTTGGAAAAAATCTTTAAAACCATCCAATCGTATATATCACAACTCAGAAAACCTGTAAACAGGGAAGCTACCACGATCTACGTAGAGTGGGCGATAGATGAGCGAATTCTCGTTTGGTCTAAATGCACCTTTATGTAAATCAGCTTAAAACCTAATCTGAATCGCGATATGTCTGTTTCATAGAATAACTGTCAACAACAATCATTAGCGGCTTGTTAAGTCAGCAGACGTTTATGAATAAGGGGGTAAGCCTCATGAGTATTCATTTGGTATCCTTATGATGTTTCCTTTCGATGTAAATAACAAACGATATTTCGTAGATAAACAAGTTCCGAAAAGCTCATTGGTACGCTGGGATTCAAACCGTCCCATCTCACTTTCCTAAACTGCATAATTCTACAATCTCTATTTTAAGGCAAAGTATGTCATGCGAGTCCATTTCCTATCCAAAAAACATCATCAATTCCTTCAACGCTGCATCAATTTATGGTCCTCTCGGATTACCATATTGCGTTATTGTTTTCAAAAGCTAACTAATATTCCATTAATTTAATATCACGCTGAGCCACGGACTAAATAATGAATGATGAAAGGAATCAATACAACCCGTCATTACGATCATTACGGGCAAAGACCAATGGCTAACAATGAGTAATGATGGGCTGAGCAGTGAATTAATTATTGGTTGGTGTGGACATGACTTTAGTGTCAGATGCCGACAAGTTTCTGATACGCTCCAGCTTCAAAGGATGCCGAATATGTACACAAAAATGCCATTTTCCTATGTTCATATATCGTCGACTGACAACCAAAACTCACTATAAAAACTGTCACTACTCTTAGCAACCTCTTATGACAGGATTGAATCAGAACTTATGTAGATGCGATCTCTATTTCAAGTAGGTATTTGTTACTTCGTGAGTTTTGGTTGTCAACCGACGATACGAGTATTATAACTATTAAATGATTTAGTGTCAACGTCATATAAGTGAGAGGCCAGCCACCTACAACGACAACTTTACGACACTTATTTCAAAACGTCAGTACCCTAAGGTTAAATCAATTCATAAATTTGGTTTTACGACAATGTTTACTCATTGGGGTCTATTAATTTAAAAACAAATATTAACATCCATATTTCAAAAGCTCATTCAACGTCTTTTAAACTAGATTCATGGAACCCCTGGGGACTAATGCTATTAGGTTCCAAGAATTAGCATCAGCCGTTAGATCTTGATGTTTATAATTTAAAATAAAATCAGGAAATTGCGTCAACATTGCAAAATATTTTGATAATCTTGAAAGATTACATTTAAGTATATTAGTATACCTACTTAGGTAGATTGAAAAGATATAAACTTTTAAAGAAGCGATTCGTTGAGAATTATGGCATGAGTCGCATAGCTTCTTAGCTAGTTAGTTTTTTTCTAGTTTAGCGTATACGAGTAGCTTCTTTCTGCATAATTATTTGGCAGCGTTAAAATTAACTATCCGATTTTTTAGGACCCTATTTAAACTGTGCCACAATATCTAGTACGCTTGCCTATTTAGGCACCATCGAAATTGGTCTATAAAGCAATGTGTGTAGAATTTGGAACTGAAACAAAATGGTAGAATAGGTAAAGTAACTTTTCGCTGACAAGTGCAGAACCTCCCATGTGGCACCAAGGGTGGAGTTATTTGAATTTCAAATTATTATAAAACACCGGCCATTTTATGTTAGAATTTTAAATTATTCTCTCACGATATGCTAATAAATAGGTATTTAAACAGAGAATATTAGTGGTAAAAATAGCGTTTACACTTTTGAAATGGGCTGTATCTTATTTCAAACCAGTCGAATAAAAGTTTGGGCGTCTTTAACCAATTAACATGTCTATAAAATATACTTTTTTGTTATAAACGAGAGGCGGGCTGACGCGTCGGGTACCCGTATTCGGTTTCCTGGTTCTACTAATTTATAACTTATACCCAATTAGTTGTACATGTTAAAAAGTAAATTATGGGAACATTATAGAGGTGTGAAGATTTAATAAAGATCAGCTCGATCGTTACCGTCTCTAATTTTGTCTATTAATTGTTTTCAATTAAATTGGCGTGTCTTCATTTGAATTCTATTAAAGCAAAACATGCGGGATGTAAAATAATTAAGGCGGTGTACCTGCGTATTTAAGTGCTCAAGAAGCTTTAAATTTCTCATAATGTATTTGATTTGAAATTAGAGTTTAAAATCTCGAAGGATGATTAAAAACTATGTGTCGTAGGATTTTGTAATCCGGATAACCGGAAAAAATGATAGATTTTTTTTTCACGATAGAATTTTTTTTCGAAGTCAGTTCTTCTTTAACACTAAAATCGCATTCTATATAAATATAACGGAAAATTACCATGATTGTACGAATATGAGTAAAGTCATTAACAAATTTCAGTTATTTGTTATACGAAATTTGACTATAAGAACAGATTTTCGTGATTTGTCTATAAAATTCAATCCTAATGAGCGGTGCATCCCTCTTTCATGTATGGGAGCCATAACGGCAGGCGTGGTTTATGTGAGCCCTGGTATCGTCTTAACCTCCAGACAATAAAAATTGCCAGTGAATTTTGAATTAATAGTGCACGTGCAGGAATTAGAATAGGGTTTCATTTGTTTGAGGAGACCTTTTAATAAGCCTCTGGGCGGCAGGAGGTTAAGCTGCGCACGCTCGCGGGTCCCGTCCCGCTCAGTAAAATCCGTCGCACGCGCCTGCGCCAGTTGGCGCCGTTAGTGCAATTTCTTCTTAGACGAGCGGCAGTTCCTGGTAATCCGCATCAACTAGCAAAGGACATTACAGTTATTAGGTGGGAATCGAAAATTTACTTCAGATCAGTTTTTCTTTGTTTTAATCTTTGATCCTTTTTTTTCTTCCGAGCCCTTATATTGAAATAACTATCGAACCTTTTAATAGCCAATAGAATGTTCCTAAAGCGTGCTGAAGACACAGAAGTCTGTCTTATTTATCAGTCTGCGGCAAAATGACGCGGATATTGTTGGTTTTTGAAAGATTAGAGTAAGGGTCCGTTAATTCACTATCCCTGAATAAAATTTATCTGTCGGATAAATGTTATGCCCTTCTTTTTACATGACTAAGGAAAAGAACGGCATTATTTTATTTGACGGCAGGCCGTAAAGTCCGTTGTTCAATGTATGTATACAACGGCCTAAATGAAAAGTACCAAAATAGACGATTAATAAACTAAATTATCGTGCACAACACGTTAATAGAACACATCAAGTTTAAAAACGTATAAATAGAAACATCAAGCCAACAGAAAACGCACAAAATGTAAAAATAGGAGTAACAGACGAGAAACTTGTTTCCAGTAAAGAAAGAAGTCAAACTGGGAGCTAGTGGCAGGTGGCAATAGGTCGGGAACAAGTCATTACAAGTTGCAAGTATGACGAAAAAAACTAAAAGTAGCTTTCAATTGAAAACTTGTAAAGTCTTAGGTTGAGAGTAGCTTTATAAACAGTGATCGGATTAGGTAGTGCCATTTCGCGGGACTTCGGTACGTTATCTTAGTGTGGACATAACTTCTAAGCCCGACATTTAATATGAAAAGTAAAATTTTTGTTCGAAAATTTACAATTTTATAGTTATTTTGTTTACTTTCAGTTTGATATTGATAAAAATTAGTCTAATTTTACTTATTGAACATGGCTTTAAGGTTATTTTTTCACAATAGCTAATTTTGTCATATGTGTGCCTTTATTAATGTTTTTCTAGTTGTTAATTTCACACTCGTAGTTAAATGATTGGTTTAATCAATCATTTTTACTTCTTTACCGGACTTTGAGACGCTCTTATTGGGACTCTTTTGGCCGATCTCACTGGACTTTGATTTCGTTCTAACTGGACTGAGGTTCTGGTGGTCTAAAGTAGAGCAGTCACAGAGTTTTCTTTAATAATTATTTTGCTTCTACTACTGTTAGTAGCAGCTATAAAAACATCAAATAAAAGATGTATTCACAATTACAAAATCCTTTTATTTTTTCATGTTTCTTCAATTTATGACATAACAAGAAAATGTTCTGTAAAAAAATATAAGTCCCAGGATCCCGAGGCTTATCCATGTTAAGTACAATGTTTAAGGTCATTCATCCGAAATGGCACTACCTAATCCGATCACTGTTTATAAAGGAGCAGTATCACAGTAGAGATAGTAAACTAAGTATTATTTTAGGATCCACTGAAAAAGTTCCTAAAATTCGAATTCAGAACGCAACGTTACGACTCTCTTTTCGATACAATGATAACAAAATAATGTTGAGTTGCTGTAGTTACGTCATTAGCAGTGATCGGATTAGGTAGTGCCATTTCGGATGAATGACCTTAAACATTGTACTTAACATGGATAAGCCTCGGGATCCTGGGACTTATATTTTTTTACAGAACATTTTCTTGTTATGTCATAAATTGAAGAAACATGAAAAAATAAAAGGATTTTGTAATTGTGAATACATCTTTTATTTGATGTTTTTATAGCTGCTACTAACAGTAGTAGAAGCAAAATAATTATTAACGAAAACTCTGTGACTGCTCTACTTTAGACCACCAGAACCTCAGTCCAGTTAGAACGAAATCAAAGTCCAGTGAGATCGGCCAAAAGAGTCCCAATAAGAGCGTCTCAAAGTCCGGTAAAGAAGTAAAAATGATTGATTAAACCAATCATTTAACTACGAGTGTGAAATTAACAACTAGAAAAACATTAATAAAGGCACACATATGACAAAATTAGCTATTGTGAAAAAATAACCTTAAAGCCATGTTCAATAAGTAAAATTAGACTAATTTTTATCAATATCAAACTGAAAGTAAACAAAATAACTATAAAATTGTAAATTTTCGAACAAAAATTTTACTTTTCATATTAAATGTCGGGCTTAGAAGTTATGTCCACACTAAGATAACGTACCGAAGTCCCGCGAAATGGCACTACCTAATCCGATCACTGGTCATTAGTAAAAATTTTATGTTGATGGCTAACAAGCACATGAACCGTCCGATAGGAGGCGGTAGCCGTAACCTACGGAGGCTTGCGATGTCAGTAACTGTGATATTTATTGTCACACTTGTAATTATGGTGAAATAGAGACGACCAACCTCCAAAGGTAGGTTAGATCAGTCAATTATGGCCTGGATCAAAATTCTTTTCGTTGTCTTATTTTGTGTCCCTAAAAAACGTGACTCAGTTGTGATTTTTGTATGAGATGATATTTTGTTTCCAATTTTTGATGTATGGATTAAAATCTAGCATGAAAAAGAAATACAACTGCACCGGATTTTTTTTATATACCTACTGAGTCGAAACAGCAACTAAAAGCGTGACAGAGTGGTATGAAACAAGACAACGAAAAGAATTTTGACCCGCCTACCTAGCAAAGAACAAAAACAATTGAGAGTGTAATGAAACCGTGCAGAGATCGCTGATGCGATCGGCAAGTAGCAATTACATGCGCATAAATTGAGGGTGGCTGTCGGACGTGTAAACTTGCAAGCAAACTTTGCTAGTAAGGGGACAACTGGCTATGTGTACTTGCCAATAGGTATTTCGAATTTTAAAATACCGACCAAGTACGCGTTGACTCGTGAACAAAAGGTTCCGTTGCTGCAAATATTTAATTACTTATATTTAAATCAACCTATCTCAAAATCTATATGAGGCTCCGGTTAAAGGCCTGAAAACAAAATTGAATGTCATCATTTTTGTTTTACGAAATAAAATTTTGTGTAACAACTTTTGACAAGAAATTCAAATATTCTACGCGCGATCCCAAATACACTCCAATTTTTTTTATTTACTGCCTTTTTGACTGCCAAAGGTTGTTGGACTATAGTTAGAATGACTTACTTTCGTAGCACAACTTACGCGATAGTGATTTTTGTTTTGATTAAGGCCTTAACTATGTAAAAAAAATTTGCAAGAGATACTTTCATTTAACCAAAAACTCTGAACTAATTAATAATACCTATGCATCGTCTGCATTTTTTTACAATATGTACCACGTAGTTAAAAAAATAAAGGGGGGATACACTTTTATGAATTTGTGAGCTGATCTTGAGAACGATTGGCTTAATGAAAACTGTCTTCTAGAAATACTATTATGTGTATGGCCAGGCACCACACCAAAGTTTTTTGACTAACTTCAGAAATTGTCTGTAATTTCGATTATCTGTCTCTGTCACTCCAACAAATGCATCATCGGTGTGACAGAGACGCTTCAATTTTACGATTTTCAATTCAGTATTCCCAGTTACCGTTGGAAAGCAATACCTGTTCCAAATACTTTAGCACCTACATAGTACAAACCATAAGATACTTCATCGCCCAGCTCAGGGCTTTTGCCAAGACCACACTCGCACTAATTGGCCTTCTCGAACTCATGTTTATTTATTTTGGCCGAAGACAAAACGTGCCAGGCCGATATAAACTACTATCTGGTCCGTAGTTGGTAACTGAGTGCTTCCCTGTAACATTTTATTCGACTAATGGAAGTAATGGGTGTTTAGCATGAGTAGATAAATCGCTAAATCAGAATGAATGTACGTAGTTGTACAATTACAGCTGAACTAGTCTGGAACGATCGAAAACGGGACATGTTTTACAAAATAATGCCCAAAAGTTCGAATAACTACACAATTTATAAATATTAGCTTAAACAGGACGTTATATGTTAAACGAATTTAATACGGTCCAATCGCTTAGTGGGGGTTGAAACGAATGTAACTTAAAAAATCTTCAAGTCAAGGGTGAATAGGCACTTTCTGGGCAAACTCACTCCATCGTACACTGAAAAAAATATTTAACTGAACTACTTTGGCTATTTCATCATTAACCATAATTCGGTATGGCGTTACTAAAGTTAATTTCTATTAACAAACAGGTTTGCGTATTAAAAACCAAACGGATAATGTTATTCTAAGTTGGGCTATTCGTAAATAAATGCTTGTATACGTCTTACATTAAAACAGTAAACAAATTCAAGTGTTCACATGTAAATAAACCGCTTGGTCTAATTTAAGAGTAAGCATTGACAATATGCAACAAAAACCAAGTCCTAGCTTCTAACAAAGACGATGTTATTATCCATAACATAAAATTGTTTAGATTTAACTCAACAATGATTTGCTATTATAATACATAGTTTTGTTACATATAACCAGTTTTGTCTAGTAGAGTAAAACCAAATACGGGTTTGCTACTCTAGCAGACCATTCGCTATATCTAACCAAATAAAATACAATGTGTAACCAAACGTACTTCATTATACAGGGTGTTTTTTATATCATTAGCCATATTGCTATATGTGTTGGGTAAAGGCGTAAAAAAATATTTGGTAAAACAAAAATAATCCATTTTTCATTATCCTTTTTGCTATAGATTTTTTTAAAAATCCCATTATCTAACGAATGTTTGGTCACTATGATCACTTGCTTACTTTGCGTACTGCCCCACGATCTCATAACTGCCAAATCAGATTGGAAAGGGTGTTTGAGTTTGCAACTTTAATTAACCCGCATAAGGTAACTAATTCAATGCGTTATAACGTACGTAAAAAGTTTCCTACGCGTGGTGGGGAATGGAGGTGGAGCTTAACTTGCAGGTAAATCCCACGAGACAGCATTATCAGTCTATCGCATACAGTACTAATAATGAGGGTATTTTGAGTTGCGCGCCGATCTGAGGGTAGTTTGACTCGAGCGCGTTCACGCAAGCGCACTCCTTCTTTGTTTACAGAGTGCTGTACAAATGGCACATGGCATCTTGCGATCAGCCGAGCCAGCATAATTTGACCTCAAGAACGGAGTAACTTAAATGTTCCGTCATACAAACGCGTACTGGTTTACCTCAGATATCGATTCTAATGCACTCTCTAAGTAAATTGAATTGTTGATGACGACGAGCAGGTACAGGTAGGTAGGTATGCGATTGGGCAGTTTTATTCAAATAACAATCGTGTGTGCATGTAGTTAGGACATTTTATTCATTGTTTAGTGCCGATGGTGGGGTGAGTGACGTCGACTGATCGGTGCTTGTAATGAACTCCTGATTGGCTAAGACTTGACTACTCAAACCTGCTACCCTTTTGTCTGCTATCGAATCGCACGGATTGAAATAAACTTGCCTAGTGACCACAAATTATGTTTTTGCCGGATAAAAAACGGGAAAAAAAACTAAAAAAAAGTGTCACTTTTTTTTTCAAAAATGTTGTGTACTGGTGATCGCGAATGACATATCCAAATTTGGCTAACGACATAACAAACACCCTGTATAGACAATACTTAGCATAGAAATAACCAAACGCTTTTTTTTGCGTTGCGTATGACATATGTATGTCAAGTTACTTGAATATTCCAAAATGGAAGTTGTACCTCCACCAGCAGACACCCTTGGAGACTACCTTCGGGAATGGGGATTAGAAGGTTACATAAGGACATTTCAAAACATGTCATGTCTTTGTAAACCAAATAATTTTAATTTCTTCATTTTCCTTGTAATCAAAGAGACTCTGAAGCTAATGTATCAAACAAAATAATGGAATTACTCGTAAAATAATTTAGAAAAATAAATTGGTTTACAAAGATACTCTGTGCAATGAAAACCTATAAAGTGATGCAAAAAGTACTGTTGCTCGCGATTGTATTATTGATTGATTGATTATTTTGATTACTATACCGTTCTTATAAATTACTATGAATGTTTCTATTATTTGAATGTTTCTATTATTACAATTAATAAAGTTAATTAAAATGCTCGTTTAGTGTTACTTATTTTTGGGTAATCATCGATGTGGCTTATACACCCTACTTGTAGTTAAATGAGTTGTAAATAGGGCTCACTGCCTGTATAAAATCCAGTACGTCTCATCACCCAGGGGATAAGAAAGGTGACGATGAGACGTACTGGATTTTATACAGGCAGTGAGCCCTATTTACAACTCATTTGATATTTGTCTGTATATGAACCACGTATTTTTGTCATGTATATATAACCTATTCATTTGGTTAGAAGTAGGCAAACTATTTGGTCAAAATAATTTAAACATTTGGCTGTATATGAACAACGTATTTTTGTCGTGTATAACCTATTCGTTTGGTTACATGCAGGCAAATAATTTGGTTAAATATAATGAAACAAATTGCTTAAAATAATACTCTAAATTGGTTATAGGTAACAAAAAAGTTATGTTAAACATTACTGAGCCAGTTGGTTTAGGCGTAGCAGAAAATTTGATTAAAGTAAGTTGTGAATTCAGTAAGATTTTGACAAACAGTAAATTTGTTATCAACATACAGCACGTCTACAATAACTGAATTGTAAACTAAATATAACTGAACTTATGGTAATATACAACAGACAGTTTTCACACGATATAACTAATATTGTTTAGCAATACGCAACATCAATTGTTTAGTAGAAAATTAACCGAACTGATTTTGGTAAGATATTGCCTTACTTCGCTCGTCACTTTTTTTAAGTTACAGGTTGACGAAAGTTCGGTTACCATTAACAAATTATTTTTTTCAGTGTAGGCCGCGTCTCTGCCTACCTTGGCTAGTCTGTAGCCTTGAGTAAGCCCATCATCACTAGGTACATAGTATAAAATATAGTTACTTTTCCTGTCCCTATGTCCCTTTGTACGCTTAAATCTTTAAAACTACGCAACGGATTTTGATGAGATTTTTTTTAATAGGTAGAGTAATTCAAGAAGAAGGTTTTTATGTAGGTATATTACCCGTGCGAAGCCGGGGCGGGTCGCTAGTTTCAAATAAATAAAAAAAATCTCCTTATGAATACGAAAATTCTGAGGTTTAATTTATCGCCCGTTTTAGATTTACGTACCTGTATTATGGCGACAGTACAGGTTACAAAAGATGCAATATTCGATAGCGCTTCATTTCCTACTAACTGATGTTCCACCATCTTGATGAACCATGACATGGTGTCAAACGGAGCGATCACTATCATAATCCTATCCATACACCACAGATCATTTACGATCTAGATGACGACAGGGTTTTTGCGGTATCGAGATACGAAAGCTGAATCTCAACATGTAATAGATACTTGTAGGACTGTAATAGGAATAGGACTGGAAAACGAATTATTTGTAGACGTATGAGTGAAAATCCACGGATTTTGTAGCACCTAAGTACGTATTTACAACATTGCCTCATTATGATTGTTCACTCCATTAAAAAAGCAAGAATAGGACTTGTTGCTGCGTTTTTCTTAATTATTATAGTTAGTTTTGTTTTTATTTCACAGTTAAGTAGGCTCAAATTCAGTTGAAATTAACTTGATATGAATATCACTGATATCAAACATTATTAATATAACTCTTGTACATCATACTACACACACAGAATTATACCATAATTCGTTTTCTCATAAAGTAATCTGTCGGTATTTACTTGTTTGAAGGGATTCAAATATGTAAACTTAAAATTGAATAGGCTGAGTTCCCACCAGGATCGCCGTATTTGCTAGCTGAATATCTTTTAAACTACTCTACTCTACTTTTCGCAAAATAAATAAATTTTGTGGTCATCAGAACCTTTACTGTGTCGACAAATCATGTATTGGACGGGGTGATTTTAATATAAAATAACGTTATTTGACACGTCTTTACAGCCATTTGATTAATTAATTAATAAAAATAAATATCTTGGAACGTCTTACACAAATCAACCTACTCCCACGGTAAGCTCAATTAAGGATTGTACCAGGCGACGATATACACCGTGATCTCTAATAACCCGAAAGATTTTAACCACGCGTTTTTGATGTAAAAACAAACAAAAAATATTATATGACTTTTGTCATTTTTGGCGAAAAAAAAAAATTATTTTAATTTTTTTTTTCAATTGTTTTTTAATTTTTGAATGTATTTTAACATAAAAAGTAAAAGTTATTCATGAAACTAGCACTTACAATGAGTGTTAAGGTTTTTTTTTACAAAAACCTCATTTTTAAAAGGTTTTATTTCTCACCTTTCGACATCTATTAATGAGGTTAGTGAGACTATTCTCCATAATGACACCAACGCCGTTAAAAAGACCTTTTGAACCGAGTTACAATTAGAAAACATGTTTTTTTTTAATTGGTAATAACTCTGAAACTAGGCGATATCCAGAAAAGTTTATACGACATTATAGTTTCTAAATGTGGTCAGGAACACACTGTTAAAATCTTTCGGGTTATTAGAAATCACGGTGTATATAATAGATACTTAAATACATAGACAGCCATGACCAAGGAACAAACATTTGTGATAAATAAATACACAAATAATGCCCTCGCCGGGATTTGAACCCGGAACCTCCAGCTTCGAAGGCAGGGTCACTACCAACTAGTCTACGGAGGCTGAAAAATTCTGATTAATTACTTATTTAATTACTTAATTCCATGTCATCGAAAGAGCGTTCTACTAAATGCGGAGTCTATTGGACATAACTATTGAATTCAATATTTACGACTAAAACAGCTTTGCTAATAAGGCTCAATTCTCCCCACGTTTACACTGATTTCTCGCCGTATTGGTTAGTTAAGTAAGCACATTACAATCTTAACGGGCTATCAAAATAGACTGACGTGATGAAAAGATTAACAAGCTAATAAATAAATATTATCAACTTTGTTGATCTTTCGTTTAACATAAAAGCGCGATTTAGCGACAGGGGTATATATTATCTTGTAATTGGTGACATATGAAGTTCTTAATTGGGTTTAACTGTACATGTTTCAACATACCTAGATGTTATTTTAAAACGTTTTAATAGGTTATATCATATACAGTACATACAGTTTTTGTAAATTTCTTCAAGAAATGTTGTACTAGAATCACAGTCCTTTATACGTCATAATTATCGTGCCTAAATAAAATGCTGTTTAACCTGACACATGTCTGATTATGTCGAAATAAGTACCTAATCAATTGAAACTATAAAATTGAGCAACTATAGTTCTAATTGGCATCAATTGTTTACATAGGTAATTTAAGAAATAAAATGTGTGATACCATAAGCACCTAAGGGTTAAATTGATTTAGGGCTGATTTTTCAATCCGAAGTTAAAAGTATCCGTCAGTTAAAAGTATTACCGTCCTTATCGCTGGTCATCAGTCAAAAAAGGATAGAGCTAACATCTATTTGACAGTTACTGTTAACTGGGGATCAAATCAGTACTTAGTACAATAACGAAATGATTCAAACTACAAACTGATTTTAACTTTCATAATAAATTAAAATATAATATTCTCATAAAAGTTAGGTATTTAAGGAATTTAAAAAAAGTAAACTAAATTACACAACTTATTTCATATTCTAAACGTAAATATGTACTTAAATTCATTACGTTTTGTGAATTATTAAAGACTTTTAACCGAACAAAATATTACTAAAAACTCATTGAATATTAAAATAGAATGTTCAAAACATTTAACAATTTAAGTGAAAAGTTAAGCTTTGCAGAGCGTATTTATTGAGATAGAATAATAAATTACATTCCATAATGAGACAATAAGAAGGGAAAAAATATCTATTATTTAAAGCAAGTTTTTCGTCAAACAATCCAAAATTATTTCATTATAATCTCATTTGAATATGTTTAATATGATTTTAAGTTATTCTACTGTAAAAACAATACAAACGTTTGATGTCAAAGAGTAAAGAGTTGACTAAGTTTACCAACACGTTAGAACCAATGTCCTTAGATTTCGAAATTGATGCCTAAACCAGTCAGTCAACCGGTATCAGTGGACACCGGATGAATTTCTCGGGAATTTCAACCCCAGTATTTTAACTATTTTTTTGTACTAAGTGGCTCATTTTAAGTCAAGTCTTCGGATGGCCATCTGTACTAAAACACGTCGTATGAGACACGGGAAAAAACGAAATTCGTAATTTCATGTTTTTCGTACTTGTATCGTATTTAAGGTACTATTTTCGTCTCTTTGTGGCAAGTAAAAAATAGATGTAATTTTTTTTTTCATACAATACCTATTTAATATTTATAATTTGAAGTGTCATTCATAATTTATTTATTGAAAATTATGATGGGCAGCAGTATCATCATAGTGGAGTGGACACTCTACTACGATCGCCAACCCGCTTACCCAGCGTGGCGATTATGGACATTCACCTCCTACTGCGTCCAAACGCTTAGGTAATAAGAGAGGCCTTTGTCCGGCAGTGGACTGTTTAAAGGCTGTTGATGTGGTGTGTGATGATTTGTAATTTATTATATCAAACGTTCACTTAGTTTTTCATATATTATAGTTACCTATATCCTGTGTCTGCTAAAAACTGGTGTAGCTTCAATGTAGGTACTTATAACTAAATTGAATTCATATTATGTTCGATATAAACCCAATTTACGCAAAAGGGTTTATGTTCATAGTTATAATGAGTTATTATTAGATTAGCTTCCTTCTATAAAAAAAACAATAGTTTGCGCGTCTCAACACATTTAAAAAATTAAATCCTCTAAGTGCTTTGACCCGAAAATGAGATATCAAATAACGCTGAAAGCTTTCATAATTTTATTTTCAACACACTTTGGTCGATACTGAACTTAGTATGACAGGCACGTAAGCCCGAGCAAAATGGGACGGGAGAAGCCTTATTTTTACGAGATTTATTTCCCCACAAGTCTAGGCCACAGACCGAGGTTTTTCTGCAAAATCGTATCTTTCGACCTTCCGATTTTTGAAAATAGAACTTGTTTCTTTCTGTACAACGTTCAATTTTAAGCGAACTTTGAAGCTTGAAGATACATTGTGAGATTTGGTCATATAAATGTTTGTACACACAGGTAATAAATAATCCTACACAGGACATGTTTTATTAAGACTATGTCAGCGGATCGGATTTCGATGAAAGCAAAATGTTGATATCACATTAAAGACCAATTCAATCAACATTTTCGTCGGTTATTTTTGTAGAAGGTACATGATTTGTACTTTTAATTTTAAAATCGAATGGTAATTTTTTGTTAGTGTGTTAGTAGGTAGGTACTAACTGAGTGTAGGCTTTCGAAGTGCGGGGTAGTTCAAAGAGCTTCACAGAAAGGCGTGAGTGGTGATAAATACGTATATTATCTACAATTATGGGTCACATGACTTGCGCCATCTAGATACATAGCCTAGGCCTTACGAATTACATATCAATATGGTAAATGCATACAAACCCTGAGATATTAGTTGGCTGAAGTTATTGTATGTCGCTCGGTAGTAGTTCTGGAGTAGGTAGGTGTGAGTAGGTCTGGGTAGGAAGTTCATCAATATAACCTCGGAATTAACTCTCTAAAATTTGGCCGGCTAATAAAAAATCAACCTGTAGGATTATAGGAAGGAGGATTAATCTTTTCCATTTCACTAAGCCCGGGCGCTTGCTGATAATAAAATAATTGAGAGATTAACTACTCCGTTATGATTGCACATAATCGTTCTTTGGCACTTGTTTATTGAATATTTTGCATTTAAATCAAAATATTATTTAGCATATAAATAATTCTCTAGTCAACAAATTCAAGTTGATAGGTAATAACAATAAGTTTTACGGTAAAATGAAACTCGCTTCAAAACTTAGTATTTTATGAGCTTATAAATTATCAGTAATGAGTTCTCACGAAACTCAATTTGCTTTGAACGTATTATAGATATTTTTTTAGTAAAATATGAAAAGGCAGTGTATGATCTACTTTTTTCTTTGTTAGTACTCAAATAAATACTTATTTACCACGTGACGTAATGTAATTTTCACTTCTCATGCTCTTAAAATGTTATTTTAGTCCCTGCATATCGGGACTAAAACTCTTTATTAATCTCTAGGGACTAAAGTAAAATTTTTTTAATTGACGTTGGAAACCCGTAAACAGCCACACTCACGGTGTTCAAGAATAAAGGATAGTCGTCATTTTCAGTGTTTGTGTATGGACCACTTTTGTGCATGCCGTGTATACAACCTCTAAACTTTTTTTTAATTGACTTTGGAAACCCCTAAACAGCCATTTCTGGTGTTTATGATTTTTTGAACGAACGATTATTGACATTGAAAATAACCTCAAAATGTCAATCATGCAAAAATATTAAGGAGAATCGATTTATTTTATTGATATAAATGTATATTTAATACTTGTTTAATATATGATTAAGATTGAATCCAATTTATTACTCATGTTTTAATAACCAATTAGCTTCAAAATAGTTATGTAGTTCCAATGCGTTGGCTAAATATGCATGTATTTAAGGCGTCATATTTCGAAAAAGGAATACAGATAAAAACTAAAACGCGGAACGAATTTGATTGCTTATTTTTTGTGTTTTTGTCCATAAGTAATATTGTTCAAATCGTAGTTATACAGGGTGTTTTTTTTCGACCGTTCAAATTCTACGTTGTGAATGTGTAGGTCATACTCACCAACTTTTACTATGGGGACAAAGTCGAAATCGCGAAAAAAAAATCAGCTGTTTCATACAAATTGGCGGCATTACGCCGGCCGAAATGTATGAAACAGCTGATTTTTTTTTCGCGTTTTCGACTTTGTCCCCATAGTAAAAGTTGGTCAGTATGACCTACACATTCACTACGTAGAATTTGAACGGTCGAAAAAAAAACATCCTGTATAATTTACGATGTCACGTCATGCGATAAAGAAGTATTAACGCCTTACTCCAGAATGAATAAGAATGCAAAAGAGGTGGTGCAAAATCTTTTGCCGCCGAAATCTAGTGTAATATATTCAAAAGCGTATCAAACTTTTATGGATTGGAAAACTGGAAAGCAAATTAGGTACTAACGTCATTTATGGAAGGCGTATTTCTGACATATTTTGATGAAAAATCTAAGAAATATCAACCGTCATCACCTTGTAGCATATTATTATATTCCATGCTTAAAACCACACTGAAACTAAACCATATAACTTGAAAAAGTTTGCGAACTTATCGTCAAGTGGCCATGTTCCGAAGAAATCGAAGTTTTGACATCGCAGAACATACATTTTTTTTGTTTCTTATTTGTTCTTTCTGTTATTAAATACTGAGATTATGTATACCGTAGTTTTTTTCCTCGCATTCTAAGTGAAAAGTAGAGTGTTTAATTCGGGACTAAACAGCCGTAATGACACTCGAACTACATCCACCCTCGCTACGCTCGGGTGGATAAATATCTCTAATAATACCCCACACGCTTATATACGACTAATTTTTTTTTTCTATCCCTCAGTTATATGTATGGAAGGCCCCCACCCCAATGGTTTTTTTACAATTTAGTATCATAATCCTGTAGCGGTTCATACAACACATATCCTTACCAAATTCCGTTACTGTAGCATTCATAGTTTCCGAGTAAATCAGCTGTGACAGACGGACAGACGGACAGACGGACAGACGGACATGACGAATCTATAAGGGTTCCGTTTTGCCATTTTGGCTACGGAACCCTAAAAAGGGATGGACAGTCTATCTCGCGGCGACATACTGACGCACTATTTATGCGCTAAGCCCCCTGTTCGATATAAACCCAAATTACGCAAAAGGATTTTTCTTCACAGTTATAATGCGTTATTATTAGATTAGCTTCCTTCTACAAAAAAATACTAGTTTGCGCGTCTCAACATAATGTAGAGGTTTAAAAAATTAAATCTTCTAAGTGCTTTGACCCGAAAATGAGATATCAAATAACGCTGAAAGCTTTCATAATTTTATTTTCAACACACTTTGGTCGATACTGAACTTAGTATGACAGGCACGTAAGCCCGAGCAAAATGGGACGGGAGAAGCCTTATTTTTACGAGATTTATTTCCCCACAAGTCTAGGCCACAGACCGAGGTTTTTCTGCAAAATCGTATCTTTCGACCTTCCGATTTTTGAAAATAGAACTTGTTTCTTTCTGTACAACGTTCAATTTTAAGCGAACTTTGAAGCTTGAAGATACATTGTGAGATTTGGTCATATAAATGTTTGTACACACAGGTAATAAATAATCCTACACAGGACATGTTTTATTAAGACTATGTCAGCGGATCGGATTTCGATGAAAGCAAAATGTTGATATCACATTAAAGACCAATTCAATCAACATTTTCGTCGGTTATTTTTGTAGAAGGTACATGATTTGTACTTTTAATTTTAAAATCGAATGGTAATTTTTTGTTAGTGTGTTAGTAGGTAGGTACTAACTGAGTGTAGGCTTTCGAAGTGCGGGGTAGTTCAAAGAGCTTCACAGAAAGGCGTGAGTGGTGATAAATACGTATATTATCTACAATTATGGGTCACATGACTTGCGCCATCTAGATACATAGCCTAGGCCTTACGAATTACATATCAATATGGTAAATGCATACAAACCCTGAGATATTAGTTGGCTGAAGTTATTGTATGTCGCTCGGTAGTAGTTCTGGAGTAGGTAGGTGTGAGTAGGTCTGGGTAGGAAGTTCATCAATATAACCTCGGAATTAACTCTCTAAAATTTGGCCGGCTAATAAAAAATCAACCTGTAGGATTATAGGAAGGAGGATTAATCTTTTCCATTTCACTAAGCCCGGGCGCTTGCTGATAATAAAATAATTAGAGATTAAACGAACTTACCTGTAAGTGAAGTTCTATCCTAATTATGCGAGGGTTTCGTCCGAAGATATTAGCATAAGACACACATGTAGTATCGCGTAGCGCATGCCATTTCACACTATTTTGAGAATTAAAAATCTTTTTTTTTTTTTTTTTTTGTAAGGTAGATTGCCCACCAGCTCCCGACTGTCTACCCGTACTTCATTTCTTTGAGAGTATGACCAGCAAGGTTTATCATATTTTTACGATCTCTGGGGTGTAACTCTAGTACACCTTGTGGTGGGAGGGTTGCTAATATCTTCGGACGAAACCCTCGCATAATTAGGATAGAACTTCACTTACAGGTAAGTTCGTTTAATCTCTAATTATACTCGGTTTCGTCCTCAATATTAGCATAAGACACACATGTAGACTTTTAGAGACGAAGATCGTAAAAGTATGAATGATAGAATAAAATACCTTGTTACTCTTACTTAAATCATCTTTACTTTATATGTAAGGGTTAATGTCTGTATACATTATTAGGTAAGTATGTATAATTATTTACTAATAGATACAATTATAGTATTAGGTATTCATTATAATAATTATTTTATAATACATTTTTATGTATTTAACTTTTCATGATTGATAAGCCAAAACAATCATCATCATTTGAATCAATAACAGGGCGATTATAAAATTTGGCAAATGTTTGTGAGTTAGAACTCCAGCCCGCAGTTTTGCGTATCCTATCTAGGCTAACCCCTGATCTAAGCGCAGCCGAAGAGGCGGCATGCCGGGTACTATGCGCAGTGAACGATGACGTATCAATTCCGCTTAGCGATAAAATACTTTTAACCCATCTACTCAACGTTTGTGTACCAATTTGTTTATGAGGCTTTTTAAAACTTATAAAAAGACAATCTGCCTGATTTCTAAGGTTCTTAGTTTTTTGCAAATATGAGTTAATTGTTCTTGCCGGACAAATTTCGGGTTTTTCATTGAAAAAGGGCAAGACCAATAACGGTTGTGTAGAACCAATCCGCGACGTTTTTATGAGGTCTGGAATTTTAATTTTAATTTTATCTGAGCAATTTTCAATGTTGCATATTTTAATATTTCCTAGCGTTTGCATTCTATGAGCTGTAATGAGAGCCAAAAGTGTTATTAATTTCTTAGATATCTGCTCAAGTGATAAATTTTCATTAGGATACCATTTTGCCAAAAATTCTAGCACAGCGGATGGTTCCCAGGTCTCGTTATATTTAGGAAGTGGAGGTCTAGATCGAAATACTCCTTTGAAAAATCGCTTCAAATCATCATTGTCGGAGATTTTATCATTAGCGATCAATGAGAGAGCGGATCTATAAGAATTTAATGTGCCATATTGGGCACCATTGGTAAACAACATTGTTAAAAATTTTATGATTTCTGGAATTGACACATCATAAATGTTCAATTTATTCTCATTGCAATAAATGAACCACTTTTTATAGCACCCTTCATATTGTTTATATGAATTATGCGACAGTGAATCTAACATTATATATGTAGAAGATGGTGGAACACCTCTTCTTATCATCGCTTCGCGGATAATATTCCTGCCACCAGGGTAGTCTGCGAGCGCACCTGCCGGCGGCTGCAAGTAGCAGATAAAATGAGATTAGTATTTGCCTCTAGAACTAAAAGTTTTGAAACCAATAAACTTTTGAATAATGGATACCACGGTTGCGTGGGCCACTGTGGGACCACCATTATACCTCTAGCCTTATCGTTAATAATTTTTCTCAATGATTTTAAGATCATAGTGAAAGGAGGAAAAGCATAGAAGTAAAAGTTAGACCAGGAGACTGTAAATGCATTTATCGCATACGCGTCTGGGTCTCTGTGCCAAGATATGTAGGTCGGGCATTTATTATTTATTCGACTAGCAAATAAATCGATATGGGGGATGCCAAACTCTTTCACAATATTTTGAAACGCATAGCTAGCAAGTTCCCACTCGATATCAGGATGCGTACGTCTCGACTCCTGATCCGCTACAAAATTATCCGCAGAGCTAATGTATGACGCAAATACAAACAGTTTTTTCATTTCGCAATATTGCCAAAGTTGCTTTGTAATTTCTGTTAAATGGGGAAACTGTATACCTCCCATTCGATTAATGTAGGAGATAGCGGTGGTATTATCGATGCGAAGAAGAATTTGTTTGTCATATAAATTCTTGGAAAATATTTTTAGACCAATAAATGCAGCCATAATTTCTAGCAAATTTATATGGTTTTTACGTTCATCTGCATTCCAAGGTCCGCTTGCCTTCTGATCTCCACATGCTACCCCCCACCCAGTAGTTGAGGCATCGGAAAAAATTTCTAAAGCGTAATAATCAGCTTTGATTTTACAACTAGAATCTTCTAATTTATTTTTCCACCATTCAAAGTCAGTGCATAAGTTGTTTGGGATAGTCATAAAGATATCGTAATTATCTTGATCTTTTAAGTTCAAATATTTGTACCTTTCAAAAAGTTTCGTATAAAGCCAGCCGTATTCCACGGCTGGACATGCAGATGTAAGCAGACCGACAAAACTTGCGAAATCTCTTATCTTGCATCGTTTAATTGAAGAAAATTTTTCAAGTTTATTTTTTATTTTTAATATTTTTTCTTTTGGAAGAGTAACTTCTAATTTCTCTGAATTTATTATATATCCCAAAAACTTGCAAGACTTTGAAGGATTGAGATTGCTTTTTTCTTTATTTATAATAAAGCCTAAAGATGTAAGAAGTTTTTTAGTATCTTTTATATTTTTTGTACATTCATTATAATCTTTACCGATAAGCAATAAGTCATCGAGATATATGGTAGATAAATAACCACATGATCTTAGCAACTTCACTACTGGTTTCATAACTTTTGTGAAAACAAAAGGTGCAGTGCTTAACCCAAAAGGCAGGACATTAAATTCGAAAATATTATTTTCAAATTGGAATCTCAGATATTTCTTGTCATTTTCATGTATTTTAATAAGAAAATAAGCGTCTTTTAAATCTAATGTACTTAGATAACATTCCTTTGAAATTAACTTTAAAGCAGTGCGCAAGTCCTCCAATTTGAAATGAGTCGTATCTATGAATTTGTTTAAAGATTTAAGATTTAAAATAAATCTCATTTTTCCATTAGGTTTGGGTATAAGAAAAAAAGGCGACAAAAATTGATCGTCCTGCGCCTCACATTGTGAGATTGCTCCAATTGACAGTAAATCTAAAATAGATTCACAAATATGTATTTTTTCTTGACTGGAGTATTTTGTTATACTAGGTGGTACTAATTGTGAGACTGGTTTAGAAAATGGAATTTTATAACCTTTAATATAAGACAATACTAAGGGATCATCTGTGAGCATTAGCCATTGAGTATAAAATTTTGCTAATCTACCTCCTGGTATTACCGTTGCTAACGATCGCGATGTTTGTGGCTCGTCCTGTAGTGCTGCTGATGCTGCGATGGCCTCGAGGTGTGCATGGGCCGATGACTCGTCGATGTCGCAGGCTCCTTCGCTCGTGACGGCCCCGGCTGCCTGCGAGCTGGGCCCGGCTTCCAGTTTAAATTTTTATTTTTATAACTCGTATTAGGCTTTTTAGCCTGATGCTTAGGCACCGAAATCTTGAGGTCTGCTCCGGATTTTGTAATGGCTTTAGCCGATTTTAAAGTATCAGCCAAGTTTTCGCTGAATAAAAACTTGTCTATTTTTGTGTTTTGGAGCTGATCCTTCATTTCCTTCTTCATGGCGTTCAATAAAAAATTACGCCTGGTAATGGTGTCAGCATGTTGACAATCACATAAGATTCTACTTGAATCTATCAAGAGTTTTAACAGGGGTGTATTTTTCTCTTTATTTGACATAAGGAGCGTTATAGCCTCGCTTAAGCAGCTTATAGCCGAGGTGAGTTGCTTTTGTTTATTCTCAATGGCTTTGTCGCGTTTAATTATAATATCCGATACCGCAGCCTTGACTTCGGCATTCATTTCCGGAGGATCTATCAATTTGCAGTTATCAGGAGTTAAGTATCTCTCTTTGAATTCGTTGCGCAACTCTTTTGTCAATCCGTTTGTTGCGCAATGTTGTAATCTAATCGATAGATCTTTTTGTATGTCTTTTCCATATCGTTTGACGGAATTGGGATCAACCCCAAGTATTTCCATCAGCTCAGGATCTAATACTTCTTCTGTTTCAGGTAAAGGCTGCTGGTTGTTTTCGACGAAGGGAGTAGTTGTAGAATCTAGGTTCGGTGCGGAAGGAGCAGCAGATGCAGCGTAATTAGTTTGGGCGGCAGGAGCCGGCTGCAGGTCCACTGGCGGCACGGCGACGGCATGCTTAGGCATGGCGGCCACAGGAGGAGTAACATCATCTGGTATGGAACCTGAATCTGTTTGGTTCGATCCCGAACATTGTTGTGCCGGTGACGCATTATAGGTATCATCCTCAGGAATCACCCAAGCGTCAAAAAGGTCCGTGTCTGAAAAGGAGGCACAGCCTTATGTCCACGCTGTAGTATAATAACTGTGTAAGTGGCAGTCGCAAGTTAATTTTAACAAGAACTGCCCCCATACTGTTATTCCGCACTTTTTAGTGTACTACGACCATTATACGCAATATTAAAATAAACACGTTTTAAAAAAATTGCAACGTATTTTTATTCACAATTGAAATACCTATCTGTCGGCAGAACGGTCCCATTGCATATATAATGAAGTAATAATACTTTGTTTAAGAAGAAACAGTCCCATTGTACTGCCCGCAACTCAACATAAGTAGGTAGGTACTATGTCCCATAAATTGGTAATATAATTAGCTATTTACCTTTTAAAATTTAAAGTTATTCTTGTTTTAGAATGGTACCGATTCTACCTAACTACTACTACTCAGTGTATCTTCACTTCACAAAAAAACCATTTCATTTGCTATTTAAAATAAATAGTTGTAAAATTGGTGTTTTCACAGATTTTAACACATTTTAATAAGGTTGCCTATCGCATACCTGATTCATCCTGAGAGCGCGAGTTCGCTGAGTCACGATCTTTATCGCGATCACCAGAAGGTGATCGCAATTTCTTCTCGATCCGCTTGATTTTCTTTAAAAGATAATCATAACTTTCCTTATCCTTTTCGCGTTTACGTTTAGGCATTTTGAAAAACGTTAATCACTGATATTTTTCACTTTAACACGGGAGCGCGATGTGAAATGGCGGGGCACTAAAAAGCGAATGAAGTACGGGTAGACAGTCGGGAGCTGGTGGGCAATCTACCTTACAAAAAAAAAAAAAAAAAAGATTTTTAATTCTCAAAATAGTGTGAAATGGCATGCGCTACGCGATACTACATGTGTGTCTTATGCTAATATTGAGGACGAAACCGAGTATAATTGAGAGATTACTCCGTTATGATTGCACATAATCGTTCTTTGGCACTTGTTTATTGAATATTTTGCATATAAATCAAAATATTATTTAGCATATAAATAATTCTCTAGTCAACAAATTCAAGTTGATAGGTAATAACAATAAGTTTTACGGTAAAATGAAACTCGCTTCAAAACTTAGTATTTTATGAGCTTATAAATTATCAGTAATGAGTTCTCACGAAACTCAATTTGCTTTGAACGAATTATAGATATTTTTTTAGTAAAATATGAAAAGGCAGTGTATGATCTACTTTTTTCTTTGTTAGTACTCAAATAAATACTTATTTACCACGTGACGTAATGTAATTTTCACTTCTCATGCTCTTAAAATGTTATTTTAGTCCCTGCATATCGGGACTAAAACTCTTTATTAATCTCTAGGGACTAAAGTAAAATTTTTTTAATTGACGTTGGAAACCCGTAAACAGCCACACTCACGGTGTTCAAGAATAAAGGATAGTCGTCATTTTCAGTGTTTGTGTATGGACCACTTTTGTGCATGCCGTGTATACAACCTCTAAACTTTTTTTTAATTGACTTTGGAAACCCCTAAACAGCCATTTCTGGTGTTTATGATTTTTTGAACGAACGATTATTGACATTGAAAATAACCTCAAAATGTCAATCATGCAAAAATATTAAGGAGAATCGATTTATTTTATTGATATACATGTATATTTAATACTTGTTTAATATATGATTAAGATTGAATCCAATTTATTACTCATGTTTTAATAACCAATTAGCTTCAAAATAGTTATGTAGTTCCAATGCGTAGGCTAAATATGCATGTATTTAAGGCGTCATATTTCGAAAAAGGAATACAGATAAAAACTAAAACGCGGAACGAATTTGATTGCTTATTTTTTGTGTTTTTGTCCATAAGTAATATTGTTCAAATCGTAGTTATACAGGGTGTTTTTTTTTCGACCGTTCAAATTCTACGTTGTGAATGTGTAGGTCATACTCACCAACTTTTACTATGGGGACAAAGTCGAAATCGCGAAAAAAAAATCAGCTGTTTCATACAAATTGGCGGCATTACGCCGGCCGAAATGAAAGTTGGTCAGTATGACCTACACATTCACTACGTAGAATTTGAACGGTCGAAAAAAAAACATCCTGTATAATTTACGATGTCACGTCATGCGATAAAGAAGTATTAACGCCTTACTCCAGAATGAATAAGAATGCAAAAGAGGTGGTGCAAAATCTTTTGCCGCCGAAATCTAGTGTAATATATTCAAAAGCGTATCAAACTTTTATGGATTGGAAAACTGGAAAGCAAATTAGGTACTAACGTCATTTATGGAAGGCGTATTTCTGACATATTTTGATGAAAAATCTAAGAAATATCAACCGTCATCACCTTGTAGCATATTATTATATTCCATGCTTAAAACCACACTGAAACTAAACCATATAACTTGAAAAAGTTTGCGAACTTATCGTCAAGTGGCCATGTTCCGAAGAAATCGAAGTTTTGACATCGCAGAACATACATTTTTTTTGTTTCTTATTTGTTCTTTCTGTTATTAAATACTGAGATTATGTATACCGTAGTTTTTTTCCTCGCATTCTAAGTGAAAAGTAGAGTGTTTAATTCGGGACTAAACAGCCGTAATGACACTCGAACTACATCCACCCTCGCTACGCTCGGGTGGATAAATATCTCGTGTCATAATGGCCTGTTTTAGTCCCTCGTTGAACAATCTACTATTTTTATGATAGGTATACATGAACACCATGTTTTCTAATTCTAAGGCCCATAGATGGCATACAAGTAAATATCAAATATTTGTAGGTAATAAGTAATGAAAATGTTTCTGCAATGTCTCAAGGTGGATTTAGACCAAACGAGCGAATGCTCATTCTATCCCCCACTCTACGAAATCCGTTCTTTACACAAAACGTGATTCGTCGAAATTTGTTGATTTCGTAGAGAGGGGGTATAATAAGCATTCGCTCGTTTGGTGTAACTCCACCTTTACGTAATGCACTGCCATAACTTACATACAGATGACATGCTTTATGTATAGGCGTACGTACCTAAGGTACCTACACTATAGGTAATATCTGAAATTAAAACAATGTATATTTCGCAACTCATAATGGTCATTACGCAACTTATTATAATAGTAATGATCACATTCAGTCATTGTCTCTATAATCTTAGAACACAATTCACCAATTATTAGACTTTGATGTTATCGGCATTGTTAGATTAGATTATTCTCAAATGTTAAATTGACGCGTCAAAATTATAAGACAAATGTAAACTAGAATTTTCCAATGTTCTGATACGACGATAATTTATGGGTTGAATCTGAAGTAAAGAGATCATAACGTACAATCGATTAATCGTTGTTTATGAACCCTCTTAATCAGGTACAATACATTTTATAATTATTTTGGGACCCTTATTATTTTTGAAAAAACTATACCTACATTATACTACAAACAGCGAAATATATAGCAAAGTTCACCCCACGGGGTGATTTGAACTAACCAGCTAACACGTTAGCTGGTTAGTTCAAAATTGTGAAAGCCGGACAAAATATAGGTGACAATCTTAAAACGAAACTAGTAACAGTTATGAAATCATTAAATTAGTGTTGGATTGTTATTGAACATTAGTTTCTGAATGACTCCTCAAGACCATTCGCTCGATTGAATTCTAATCAAGCGCATGATATGCGAAACTTTTGACGAGCGTTTGATGTATTAAGGTCGATCAGATATCTACCACGAACCACGATCGACCTGTTGCCTTCCTGTCACACTTACGTATGAATTCATAAGTGCGAGAGAGAGAGGCCGTTTAATTGTGGTCCGCGGTAGGGCCTTTAAACCACTGTCCAATAGAAACTGTGTTGTAACTAGGTAGAAACAATGAGGAAAAGATTAGGTTTGAATTACACTGTGTAGTGTAACAAAAAATAACCTTTTTAACATCTTTAGTAGGTATCGTATTCTCATTAGAAATGAAATATTCTTATATTTCATTGAAAGACGTTTTTTCAGTGCAGAAGTGATACAGTACAGTTTTACTCTGGAAGTGGTTCAGTTTTGGTCAGGTCGGAAACTTCGGAGGGCTATCTGTAGGTACTGAAAAACGTCGTACGACACATGACATGTGCGAAAAGGAAAATCGTAACTCGTGTCGATGTGCATTTTTTCGTACTTGTATCAAAAAAATAATAGTATCACTGTAAACAAGCAATTTATTGGATAAATATTTTACTGTTATTGAATATACGTTTCTGTATTTTTATAGGATGACCGGCTCCTAAAAAAACATTTTTTTATGTAGATACATACAAATTGTTTTTTTAGCAGAACACGATGTGCCCTTAGGCCCTTAAACGTATGATCACTATTTTTGTTACAACCTACACATACAGGGTATAATAAATACACGTGTATTTAACAGCAAAGGAGGAAAAAGAACAGACGGATCTCCAAGATCCCATCATCAGAGTCCGACTTGATGCAAACGGAACCAAACCAGGGTTACCTGTGCATTAAAAAAAATTTTGGCTCTCGATTTTCGGAGATATCGAGTAAAATACAAAAATATCTTTCGAATTGAGAGCCGTCTGTTGAAAATAATGTACTAAGGCCATAGCGTTTAATTACATGATAACTCCATCACGAATATGATTCCCTGGTACCAGCTGTTTATTACATGCTTTAAGGAGAATGTATTTTCCTCAGCTAACAATGGCACGGTAGTTTTTATGTTTATACCCATAAAGAAATGTAGAATTCTAACATCACAAAGAAACTTCCCACGTTATGCAAGCGTGACTATCCGTGGCACATCGCGAATGCATCATTGTTTAAGGAAAATGAAAAAACCTGTTATTTGCGAGTGGTTGCTTTCATTAAAGAACAGTTCGGTAGAAATGATTGTTATCTATTATTAAATTTCCATGCTAGCCATACATATATATCCATGATAAATAATAATAAATCTTTAAAATGTGTATATAAAATATTGGTATTCAGAAAAAAATGTCTAATACGTTAACAAAAACTTTGCCTTTTTATTAGGTTTCTACGTTTTTTAGTAACGTATGTAAAGGTTTCAAAAAATCATAGACAATATTTTAACGTAAGTACGAATTTGTAAGTACAAAACATGTCGTTCCTAATATACTCACCATATTTTTGTAAATGTCAATGCTGCAAGCGCCATCTGTATTGTATGGCTCTTAGGCAATTCGGTGTCAATTTGTGAGTAACACTAAATTACGAAATCCACTTTTGATGATTTTCATTAATTGATTAACGTATCTCCAATTTTTTTCAAAAATATTTAACGTAAGCACCAGCCATTTCCTGAACTACAACTGTGGTCGCAGTTAGTAACTGTGTGTCAAATAGACCACCAAAAATAAAAACAAACAAGATAAACATCATTTCAATAGGATAATTAACTAAAAAGATACAACATACTTTATAAATGTCAACTTCGTTTTTGGGCCCTCCTAAAAAATCGTCATTTGGTGGTTACATTAATTCATATTACAACTGACGATATCGTCGGTTGTAATATGAATTAATGTAACTACCAAAATGACGAAATTGAGATAAGTGTACCGTTCGACTGCAAATTTCCTGCTCTATCGAACGGTGTATATAAAATTTTGATATTCAGAAAAAAGTGTAGAATACGTTAACAAAAACTTTGCCATTTTATTAAGTTTCTACGTTTTTTATTAACGTATGTAACGGTTTCAAAAAATCATAGACAATATTTTAACGTAAGTACGAATTTATAAGTACAACATATGTCCTTTCTAATGTACTCACCATATTATTATAAACGTCAATGCTGTAAGCGCCATTTGTATTGTATGGCTCATAAGCAATTTGTTTTCAATTTGTGAGTTACACTTAATTACGAAATCCACTTTTGATGATTTTCATTAAATTATTAACGTAACTCCAAATTTTATATAAAATATTTAATGTAAGCACCAGCCATTTCCTGAACTACAACCGTAGTCACAGTTAGAAGGTAACTGTGCGTCAAATAGACCTCTCAAAAATAAAACAAACAAGATAAACATCCTTTAAATAGGATAATTAACTAAAAAGATACAACATAATTTATAAATGTCAAATACGGTTTTGGGCTCTCTTGAAAAATCGTCATCAGAGAGGCAATCTTTCATACAATTTAATTCTTTCAAATATTCACTTCATTTCTCCGTCCCTACTACAATTTTAAACAGACCACTGCACCGTATGCAGACATTCCCATGATCTTTAAAAATCAACAAAAGCCTCAAGTGTAACCCAAAAGAAATAGTAAAGTTTACCCAAACACGGGAAGCAGCCAGCAATACAGATAATAATATTATTAGCTGAGCACTCCAAAAACCATTACCAATCTTGTTGAACTATTTGCTTATTCACGGGACATTAGTATGTGGGAAACCACTGGACTTAAATAAAGGATTTTGGGGACTGAAAGTCTTTGCTTAGGGATATTTTAAGATGGTGGACTGACTTCGGACGTGATATCATAAAGGTAACACAAACGAAAAATCGTTTTTTGAATAAGGTAAACGTGCAGTTTTAGATGGTTCCTACCATTTAGTACATATAAGTATACAGTTTAGTATATAGGTAACAAATACTTAGTATAATACATTATATTATTATACTTGCGTTAAGTAGGCTGTTCGTTTATTAAGTTTCGCTAAATTTTCATTAAATTTATGGTCAATCGTAAGTTTCGAGTTCTCAACAAAAATGATTCAAAGTACATAGGTCAATATAGAATAAGTTAACACAGATAAAACAATTACTTACAAGGAAAACTATCAAATCAATAATTTCTAGACCGGTTACATATTTTCACAGGTTTTTCATTTGTTTTACGATTGTATGTTTGTATAGATACGAGTAGGTGCCTATATGTTTGCATAAAGTAAGTAGGTAAGTACCTGCATATTGCTGGTATCAGATTGAGCTGAAATTGATTATTATTATTTTATAAATAAAAAAAATACCAGTCCAGTGCCGTTGTACAACAGAAATTGAAAAATGGCACATGAATATTATAAAAATACCTGATACCTATATTACGACTTTAACTTATTCATTTAGAAACTCGCATGATTCTTAAACTCGAGAATATTTTAAAGGTGAGTAATGCGGCACTGACACAGCGCCGTTCGTCGCATGCAATCAATGTTGGTTGCCTGACAACCTCTTAAATTCGGCTAACGATTTAGTCGAACAACGAATCGTATGTAATTGCCGGTTAATGGAGAAATCTGCATAATTGTGCGTCAATAGGCATCCGCCGACCTTATGTGATCATCTGAATCAACTCGACTGATTGGGGAACTAGTGTTCAAATTACCGAATCCAGTACAATTGATGTTAATAGCTAGCCAGGATTAAGCCTATTGTCACATTCGTGGCCCTACTTTCACTTAAAGGTGCGTTCAGACCAAAAGAGCATTCGCTGTTCTAACCTCCCACTCTACGAAATTCGATCGTTACACAAAACGTGATTGGTTGATTTCGTAGAGCGGGGGATAGAACAGCAAATGCTCTTTTAGTCTGAACGCACTTTTATACGAATAAATTCGTAAGGTCGATATAATATGATTATTTGCCCATGTAATGTAGAAGTTTAACCACAAATTCTGAGCTATCCCTGGACGTTCTAACATGGAGTCAAAACCTAATAATTTTATTTATAGTGCTTTTCTTCTACTGCGTGCTAACAATAGTAACATAACTATATATTTATATTGTCAAATTCATAAACTGTGTGGAATGTAATATATAAATCTGAAATCAAGTTTTAGTATTATTATTAACAGATACCTATGTGAGATACGTCCACCAAAATAAAGAAACCCTAATGACCTTCATAATTTTAAGAATCCAAAAGTTTTTACACTAGCCCGCAGGAGATCCAGTTTGCTTTTGAACAATATCTCAATGTATTTGTTTTCTGCAATCTTTTCTTTCTATAACTTTCTTTAGTCAAGCGCATACTTACACACTTTTCTCTTTAAGTCACTTCCATAACTCATTGCATGTTTGTCTTTCAGTTGAAACTGTTTTGGCTAATGTGTTAACATACTTTTGTAGATTTTAGAATTATAACTAACGTGAGACTCAAACATATTTAAATATTTATCAATCGGCAACATGTCGAGCAATTATCGACTTAAATTACGTGAGTAACCCGTTTGATAAATATTTAAATATACTTTTGTAGACTATAAGAATGATTATATACTGTTGGTTTCCCAAATCAGAATATAAAAAAATATCAAGCTACCTGCTAATATAAATCTCTAAGCGTTGCTTCCGAAGTCTATAGATTTTTTTTTATTGAATGTGTGACATTTATTGCAAAATGTATATAATCTGAGTCTGATTTTAATATCTTTTAGCATGTGTAATGTCTCATTAAACTACTAACAGGAAGTTCAAAATGACCGTAAAGAACTGGCTATTGAAACTCAGCCGTCAATAGAAATAATTGAAGCAATTTGGTTTGATGCGGATGACTTTCAGACAGATTTATTATGTGGTTTGATAGTACACCTTATAATTTAATAGCCTCAGTGTAACCTCGGGCGACAACCCACAAAAGCGTTGATGTGCAACGAATTTGAATCATTAAGTTTTTTATGATTGCTCTAAAAACTTAAATTAAAATCGGGCATGTAGGTATGTTGTTTTTTAATTGTAGGTCTACC
>JALPQI010008329.1:0-55610 GCA_025490895.1 Thaumatotibia leucotreta | reverse complement strand
GGGTTTTGATTCACGTTGAAATCTGTGATTTTCCGCATCCAGGCTTGACCTATCGATAAATTAAAAGCTTCACAATAACACTTGGCCGTAGTCGACGTGATGTTGGACAAATACTTAAAATAATTAATAAAGTAACGAATGAAGACAATCGCATTTCCGTCATCGTTATTTTAATGCTATCTTATCAACATAAGTATCATCCAGACACTTTGAAATGTATATGAAGGTAGGAAATACTACTATAATCTATTATCCTTATGATAGGGGTGTGCACTCAAATTAAATAAATAAATATCTTGGGACATCTTACACAAATCAACCTAGTCCCACGGTAAGCTCAATTAAGGCTTGTGATGTGGGTACTAGGCGACGATATAATATAATAGATAGATACATATAGATACTTAAATACATAGACAGCCATGACCAAGGAACAAATATTTGTGATAAAATAAATACACAAATAATGCCCTCGCTGGGATTCGAACCCGGAACCTCCAGCTTCGTAGGCAGGGTCACTACTAGGCTACAGAGGCTGACAATGTTCCCATTTAAGATATATTATCTAAATTTACTCATTCAGTTGTAAATTTTTATAAAGGTAAATATATAAATACCATACCAGCGATAGGTGCTAATGATCTTATAGTATTGGCCTAATTCGCCAGTTGGCGTTGTGTACAGTCAAGGGTAAAAATATGTATACACTTTTTTACTTATATCTGTAAGCATAAGGTCTAAAATTGTATATATATTTATGCCCCTGACTGTACAAGCGGAGGGTTTTTAAATTTCGCGTATACCTGCTAAACAGGCTTAACACGCCTAACCGGTTCGAAATGTTCGCAAAAATAGATTCAATGTTTGTTACCGAAACACTGTTAAGATGCGGCTATTTTTGAGACGGAAAACAACAGGCCCTGTACTCCATTTAGTTTCCCAGAATACTTTATAACATATGAGCGTTCTACACTGACCAAAACAACTGTGACCTCAATATCACTGTAAGCTTTAAGTATAAGTGGCTCATCTTTATTCTGGTTCTAGCTTCCCCGCCGTCGGTATGTCTCTGGATTTAGCCCTTCAACCTAACACCTACCTACATAACAAGCCTTTGATGTCAACAAACAGTTCCCAAAGTAACCCTAACACGTGGGATCGTCTATGTCAAAACCATCGTAACAATTTTATACCTTATTTCATTGCACTAAGGTAAGTAATGTAGACATATATTTTAATGTCGAACGTTCATTGTTGGATGCGACTCAAATAATTCCCATAATTCAATCTCTCGCTCTTGTGCATTGCCACATGTGGCTTGTAAATTCGTCAACTAAAATGACGTGTCGTAAAATCGCGTCTAATGATATTTAGGTATCCATAAATAACATTAAATGACCATTTTATGGCACTAAGCTTGACTAGCTTGCGGAAGGTCATGTTTTACTAATTTCAAATGGCAGTCGGCGCACGCGCACGGTGCCAAAATGACGATTGGCGTATAATCAGCGAAATATAAACAAATTCGAGGGTTGGGTGATCAAACTCGATAAGTCGAGCAAACCAGTATTTAAAATACGAACTATATGACATTGACGTGAGGCTGTTATTTCAATGAAAAAATATCTCGACTTATCGGGTTTGACCACTCAACCCTCGCAATAAGACGCTTTATTTGTAATGTCCATTTCAAATACGAAGGCCCGATTCCACTTGACAAAATCATTAGGCGTGAACAATAGGATTAGTGATAACAAAAGATACCTGGCCAGATGCTTTTGTGGCGTGATATTTTTTGCATACATCGGTGTACGACACGTGCCAATTTGTAGTGGACCAATTAAATGACAAAAGTTTCGAGCGGCAACGGGCCTTCGTATTTGAAATGGACTATAACTTGTATTGGGTGATGCAGTGGCTGTCAAAACTCCATAAGCCATTGCGCAGAAAGCACCTTTTAAGTCATTCAAGACTTATTTTTAGATTTCCTTATCTCTAAAAGAAAAAAGCAACCCGAATGAGATCAATTCGTTATCCAATCTGCCTGGCCGTGATGACCCTCTTTCTCAGAAAGGCATATACTATAATTATGTAGGTAAATAAAGGTAGGTACCAAATACTATGCCTTACATACTTTCTTCAATTTCCTGACACACTGTCCATTTTGGTACGTTATGTAGGTACATACATTTTATAATGATTGTAGATAAGGGCTAGAAAATTTGCCGCATCGACCGGTTGCGATCTATTGTGGCAGCCCTGTTTTATAGTTCATTACTAATACCCGTTGAGTCTAGGAAGTTCCAGATTCTTTGGGCTGTAATATTCTGCACCTCGTGAGATTGAAGTACCTGCCTACCTAGGTGAATACTTCTTTTGTACATTAGTGGTCCGCAGGAGCAGAGAATGTGCATAGCATAGAGACATACATAATTCAGTAATTTTAAGCTATTTCAAATATCTGTACGAAAAAAGTACAACTATGACGTATGTTTTATGAATTAGGTACACATTTATAAGTAAGCACTTATTTGCCTAGCTCCATAGCAACAATCTGTATATTTTTTCCGTTGATTCTAACAATTTTTACAAATCGATACCAATTCTATACTCAGCAAATAAACCGTGTAACAAAATCCTTCCTTCCGTTTCGTAAACAAAACGGTGTTTTGCACGTTGATTCACCACGTGCAACATTTAGCTACTCAATGATGTTGTTCGGTATCGGTACCCTCAGTAAACAGTAGCTCGGGTTACTACTACGTGTAACCCTCGCATTCCTGAACTTACTATGCGCCATATCAGATGTCATGAGTGGGAACAAAATGGGTCCCAAGCGAGCCTTGCGGTACACCTATGTTCCCGTTACTGTATACGTTAGTATCCTGTGTGCTTCTTAGAATCGCGATATAATAACAAGTTATATATGACGATTAATTATAGTGGCAGTAACAGCACATAGTTATGCCATTTTTTATTATATAGCGGCAAGTAAATTACTATGTATAATAGCATCGTTATACCTACTATCAACTGTAGTCTAGGCTACCTAGTATAGTAGGTACATCAGTTGCCAGTCATAGGTAGAACATAAGACTTTGACGACGGTGACTCATTGCGAGTTATGACTAAGGAATTAAAACATTTGTAGGAAAACTAAGACTGATTAACAATAGTTCACCAGCGTTATCTAACGTCTGCAGTTAATTTTATACAATCTGTCATGCAGAATGATTTGTGAAATAAACAGCAATAACTTGGTAAAACTAAATGTCATGGAGAAATAGGTATGTGCCATTCAAAATATTACCATGCGGAAATTTACCATTACGGAATTGAACATTTCATCATACTGGGAACGAGAAAGTTACCTGCAGATCACTAGTTATGGTTACCTTCATCTCATTTCGTTTTAGTTTTTCTAGTATATCTATACAGTGTGTGGCCTTTAACACAGGAGAAAAATGAAATGAGTGACTCCTTAGACTATCGGCAATAATCCTCTAAAGGTCCCGGTGTTTCAAAGTGGTTAAGTTCGGAGATATTGTCATTCAAAGCTATGGACCTTTAGTACTGGATCTTGGCATCACGACGTCGTAGCTTGTCAGTCGCAAGACATCTTGATAGTATACCAGGTACGAAGTCATAACAATAATTTTGTTTTTATTTTTACACTAATTTGTTACGGTTTAAAAGAAAAATTGTAAATTTTTCAATGATTCAAAAATGATAAGTTATTGATAACTTTTAATTCAAGAAAATGAACCCATAATAGTGAAAAATACATGAACAAAAATTTACAAAAAAAAGTTTTTTTTTTATTACAATATGTGGAAATGATTATTGATCAGCTTATTAATGCACCGTTTAAATTTTCACCCCGGTTGTAGGCCACACACTGTAGTTTCAGTCGCATAGTGTGAAAACAACCAGTTTACACAACAATTTTAGAACTAACATGGTCAAAGATCAAGATTATCTATCAACAAACACCCATTGTCTACTATGATGTTATCAAGGAATACCACGACCGAATGAATACTGAATAGCACTTAAGGATTTCCGTCAGTAAATATCTTGTTATTGCCACGCGCCGATACTGACCGTCAACAGTGTCAATATTAAAGTCCAATAGAAGCTTCAGGAAGAGAAGCGCCAAGTCTGAGTAATAAAATGGGAATATTCTATGAAATATTAAAACGTTCTCTAAACAGTGATATGTTTAAAAACTGGTTGCTTAAACCCATCTGCCATCGAAATGTCCAACTTATTAGTATAAATACTTAGTCACAAGAATTGTATTGTAATCATTTCAATTCAAATTTAATCAGCTACTAATTAGGCTGCTGTAATTCGTGGTCCATTACTGCATTAAATGAAGAATCTACGACGACTTACTTCTAGCCAAAACTAAATAGAATTGTCCAAGCAATGGACAGGAAACAAGAGAAGTAGTGAAGGTAATTGTATTTAAACGTATAAAATGAACGCTTAAAACAGTTCGTAAAAGGGCACAGATGTAGAATTACTAAATGATAGCATAGACAACAGAGCTCAGCGGATTCGGTTTTATTCGGATCGTTTATACCGAAAGGTCGTCTGAAACTAATAAAAATTGTTATACGTGGATCAAGATAACATTTTCTTTCTTGGCCTATTTTTACATCATACAATAACTGTTTAGCATCTGAACTGACCACGTACAGGGAACGAAAATGATAAACTGTTCGTCTTGCTGTGGGTAAACAGAATAATAAATCAGTGGACGTAAGCAGCATAACTTAAACATGAAACGTTTTATTTCACGTGGTTATAAGATATGAATACGAAAATAAAAATTCAAACAGCTTATGCCTGAGAAACAAACGATAACGAAAGCTCTATTGTTTTACTTATGCATGGTAGATAAGTACCTATTTACCTATCAGTGTGTAGCACCTTAAATATAAAAAAATAATTAATAATCTTGACAAATTCTTACACAAATCGACCCAGTTCCACAATACGCTCAATTAAGGCTTGTGTTGTGAGTACTAAGCAACCATAATACATGTAATAAACATACGTGTATACATATGTACATATACATTATTAAAATATTTCATTTTGTGCATTATTTTCTTATGAATTGGATACTGCGAGGGCGGTCAAATATTTCCGTTTCCGCAGAGGTAAATAATAAATATTTGTTTAAATGTTTGATTTATCAATGCCTTGCCTTGCCAATATAAATTTCCTATACTTACCTACGCTTTCATAATATTCATGTTCATGACGAACGTTATATCATATTTTCAGGTATGTATGGTACATTAACAAAATTATCACGATGACTTATTGGCGTCATTGACAATGCAAATATTTTAGTTATCGGGTGATAAAAATGACGTATCTTGATACAAGTGATACGGTATCCATGACTAATTTTAGATATTGCAAATTATATGACCGTGTCATTTTAGAAGAGTAATATCTAAGGTTTATATTAACCACCTAATACTTCATTCAGGAATAACTCAGGAATTTTAAAATAATGATACATTTTCTAAGTATAAGAGCCTCTCCCCGAAGTAGGTAGATAGGTACTTTATCCATAACCAAAAATAAAATTACACACACACAAAAGGTACGTAATTTTCAATAATATATCTACCTAACTGTGACATAATATACCATACCGAAAGATTTTCAAATTTCGCTTCGAGATAACTTTTGCTACATTAAATTAAACGAATACTAAGAAACAAAGCTTCTGGGCCGGGTTTTAGTACAGTCAACAAAAAATGTGGTCAACTACTTTTCGATTCTATTGAGTGGTAATAAAGTCGAAAAGTTTTTATACACCGTGCCCATTAACCTTGGTCCGTTGGTTCTGGCCCACAACTCGTGGGCACGTGTTAAACATATTAACTAAAACACAAGTAATGAAGTTGTTAAAAAAATTAAGGCGATATCACAAAAAAAAAACTTACTTAGTTGACTACAACTCAAATACTACGTGAAAGAAAATTAAATGATAATATTTTTTAATCTTATTGAGTAACATTAGCGAACTTTTTAAATACCTACTTCTGCTGCCAAAAAGCAATTAGTTTGCTTCAATTTCTCATTGAAACCAACACAGTGATTGACGCGTGCAATTTTTCATCTTTTGAAGACAAATCACATCGAAGACAAATTGGAAACGAGTCCAAGCCACGTCATTTTCCTGGATATATCACTCAGAAAGTCACGTTATGACAGTTGAATGTGTTGGTTAACATAAAGAAAAGAGTCCATGAACCTTTTGACCGTCGTGAGTTTTTCAACGAGCTTGCTCTTTTCTCCACCTATACAAAATTCTTCTTCTTCAAGTGCCATCTCTATCCAGGAGAATCAACGACCATACGTCCATATAAATGCGGAAGATAGAGATCTTCCTGCAAGCTCTCTACTTCCAACCAATCTCTTATATTAACAGTTCATGAAGTACGTCTTCTACCACGCTCACGCTTCCCCTCAATTTTTCCTTCAATTATTAATTGCAGTAGGCTTATATGTCTCGTTTCTGTATATTGTGTCCAAAGTATCCTGATTTTCTTTTCTTAATTGTTGATACTACTTCTAGGTTTAGTCGCATGATTTCTAAAACTCTGACATTAGTTACCCGTCCATTTTATTTTGAGCATCCTTCGATAAATCCATATACAAAATTAGACGACGCAAATCAAGGCTAAGTATTTGAATGGGACTCATTTTTATATAATAAAAAGCGAATCAGACCTTTGTCTTATTTATCGGACTCGGTCGAGGTGAGCTGGATATTGATTGAAGACACATATGGTTATGGGTCTATAGCAAAAAAAATGGTCCCAATTAAGGCCTTAATCAAAAAAAAAATCAGGATCGCGTCAACTATGTGGTGCATACTCTGTCCAACAACCTTCGGCACTAGTAAAAGGAGGCAAATTTTGTTTTCATTAAAGGCTTTAAATTACGTACATTTTTTTGCAATCGACGCATATCAGACTTCGGTGGTCAAATCTTTCCAAATAAAATAAGATTTTCATGCATATTTCTCCGAGCGTTTCAACCGCCGTGACTTTGGTGGCAGCCTTAAAACACGAATCCCGTGAGACATGCAAGAACTTTTGGATATATTGGTAGACGTAGTTGACAACCACCAACTACCAAGTTATCCAAAAAACGTATGAGATACTCACGGAAATCGGGTAATAATGTTGTCACCGAAGTCACGGCGGTTAAAACGCTCGGAGAAATGCCCTCATGTCATGAACTTTTGAAATAAGTAGATACCTTCGTTTTTTCCCTACGCTGTTCCTGTTTGAATGTACGTACCTAATAAAATGGCATCAAATCCTCAATCGTCAAATGATCTATTAATGTGTATCTTTAAATACTTTAGATTTTTAATAAATACCATGATACCTCAACCATTAAAGAATATCAAAGCATTCTTGGCCATTGATCTAAGTCGCCGCATCGAATTACGATTCTGCTCGCGAGCGATGTTTCTACTTCAACAATTTCCGAGTAGACATACACAGGCCGTCGTAAGTTATTAAATAAATAATACCTATGTCTAATGCTGGTTCCGTATGATAAAATAATAGATCAGATGTATTTTTTTATTATCAGAATTTTACTGAAATAGGCTTTGAAAAGGTCTTGACGACAAATAATCGAGCTACTTATTTGATGTTCTTTATTCTTTCTTTATTGCAACATGGTAAATTACAAGATGGTTTTTACATGCGAAATAGTAAGTACCTCATGGACCCAGAATGGGTATGGCAATTTTATCCTTAAAATTAACATGGGTGCTAATACATACAATCAATCAATTAAAATATCATGTTCAAATAGTAACATGATTATTTAATAGCAATTTAATATTTATAATTTAAATAGCACATGTTCTCTCTGGATTAGTCAGTCGATCATGCACTGTTTTAGAAACTTTACATTGGCAACCCAAAGGGTCTGCCTCGGGTACAATACAAAAACTGAACTTAATCAAAATAATTGGGGCCTTTGGCATGATGCCTAGAAAGGTGCCTTTCCCCCTGCACGCTGTATCCACAATGCTAAAGGTGCATTCAGACCAAAAGAGCATTTGCTATTCTAACCCCTTACTCTACGAAATTTAATCGTTACACAAAACGTGATTCATTGATTTCACGGTTTGTGCACGGAAGATGACATCACTTTGAAAAACGATGTGGAGGTAAAAAATAAATTAAAATAAATTTTGTGACATCTTAAGTAGTTTATCTCCTAATTTGCACTATAGGTATTTTGGCAAAATTGATAACCATGCCCAAATAACTCCCAAATAACTTTCACTAACGGGATAAACTGACATGTATTACCTATTTATGCCTATAGACAATGTTGAAGTACTTCACTTAGGCAAGAGTTCGCGAATGAATTATTGGGACCCGATTCATCAATACTTATCGTAAGCCATATCTTATCTTCTTACTAAAAATAGATATGCCATATTACTCATTCTCACAAGACACAAACACGACAGAACCCTAAAAGCCACATAACGGCCATTTAGAATGCTTTTTCAATGGCATCTAAATGATTGCTGTGTCAATCATTTCCCTTACCACGAATTTACGGTTACGATTTGCCATAGACTGCATAAACCGGTCAGTAAATACATATGTATTATCTCTCGCACAAATACATCCCTGCGAATAGTAAGAGCAAGATACCAGTAGCCGTACCAAGACTGCAAGTATCGGTAACATTGGGTTTTACTCGATACGCAAAGCAGGACATCGCGCTCGCTGCAATATATCAGTGCGAGCGCGACATAAGACATAATGCATTTGCATTACGTATCGAGTAAAGCCTAACGTATCTTCTCTCCAACTCTTGCTACGGCTACTGCTTATTGCTTAACTTCAAACTCGAGTTTAACTCGCCGCCAGCTCAGGGTAAACACAAAGTATATAGTTCTGGGCATTGGCTAAGGGAAGGGATTACTCACGTTTTTTTTTCAGTTTTCTTTTCAACATTTTTTATTATTTCCTTTATTTAATTGATATTTACTTTAGACTCTAGGAAACTTGCGACTTGTACACAAATACTTAAAATAAATAGATGCAGCAGTAATGATTTGTTATATAAGATATATCTTGACATTATATTTTATTGTATGATAAGTAATATGTCCAGTAATGTACGTCTTTCGGCTGATATGATGAATAAATTATACAGATGTATATATTGTATGTTATGTACACCTAAAAAGGTACATGCAAAGTTCATTTCATTTCAGACATCAACGAGCGCATTAAGCGCGGTCTTCTATATGTAAGACATCAACGCGTTGAGACCTTGTGGCAGTTGTGACTAAATTGACTTTCATTATGTTTCTTTGGAACCGAGTTTTCCAATTGAGACCATTATAATATTATCTGACTAGCAAAAAAAAGGAATACGCTTTTCAAATCTCGTACCTTACTCTACTTGTGTTGGCTCATACAAAAAGCTTTTTGAATGGCCCATAGTACTATGATGTCTATGATACAAATTATATTACTTACAAAACATTTTCTCAGGAAGAGCTTTTTATGTACACCTTGTTCAAACGATGAAATATGCAAAATAATAGATGCGTTGGACAGCAACACCAGCTCAGGCACTGATGGGATCAGTACCAAATGCTTAAAATGTTTGAAATATCAAATTGTTGACACATTAACAAACTGCATCAACGAATGCTTGACAAGAGGATTCTTCCCCGAGGAGCTAAAAGTGGCAAAAGTCAGCCCAATTTATAAGTCAGGTCCGAGGACTGACCCTGGAAACTACCGTCCAATATCAGTATTGCCGGTAGTTTCCAAGGTCTTCGAAAGGGTTCTATATAACCGTCTTGACAATTATTTGACTGAGATAGGGTTTCTTTTCGAACGACAATACGGCTTTCGTGCTGGGTCTAATACATTGTCGGCAACTATTGATTTAGTGACTAACATCTAGTGACTAAGATCTAGCTTAGATGCTAAAAATATAGTCCTCGGCGTGTTTATTGACCTGCAAAAGGCTTTTGACACGGTTAGTCACTCAATCCTTCTTCAGAAGCTTTGTAGCATAGGTGTCACTGGATGCGCATATAAAATTTTAGAGTCATATCTTTCAAATCGCTTTCAGATAGTTAAAATAGGTCCATACCAAAGTACAGCCCAACCAATTATGTGTGGCGTGCCACAAGGCTCGATATTAGGCCCGCTCCTATTTTTAATATACATTAATAACATAAGTACACTTAATCTAAATGGAGAGTTATCACTATACGCAGATGATACATGTATGTTTTATCACGGAAGCTCAATAACTGACATTTTTAATTTAGCACAAGGTGATCTGCAGATACTTGACGAGTGGTTCAAATACCACTTACTTACAATTAATACGTTGAAAACTTCATATATCATATTTAAACCAAAGAATAAGAAATTACAACAATACACTCCATTACCAATTAAAAATGTTACAATAAATCAATCACTGCAGGAGAAATATCTGGGATTAATATTAGATAGCGGTCTCACGTGGACCTCATACATAAATAAAATAAAACTCAAATTAACAAACATCCTAGCATCAATACGACGCATTATAAAGTGTTTACCTATAAATATTCGCTACACTATTTATAACTCATTAGTTAAGTCGCATATAAACTATCTTGTTGAAATATGGGGTAATGCCGCAAAAACAAACCTTAAAGATCTCCAAATTGCTCAAAATAAAATTATTTAATTACGATTACCTAACACCGACAAACATTTTATATTCCAAATCTAAACTTATGAGCATAAAGCAACTTCATACTTTTAATACTATATTAAGCTTCTGCACCGTTATTCGAAACCTACATAAATATTTGGAGAGTGGCAATCTTGTTTACTTTGACGTGACGGTTGCTGATTTGACTATACCCTACTCCATTTTACCCCCACTACCAGTTTCCTGTTTCTGCCACCAGGGTGGGGGGCGCTCGGCGAGAGCCGGTGCTCGCCCCATCGTCATTGGTGTCTCGTTTACCGAGTCGTACGGTTCATGTAAGTGAATATACAAATTATATTTTTGAAAAGTTAACGGTTTTACCGTTCGAATATAAAATTTGTTATTAATCCTATTTTATTTTGCAGAGTTTTTTGCAAAATAACGACGTCGGACACACTTAGTGCATCAAGCACTAGCTCATTGTCCGATTCAGGACTATACCCACTCCGGCATGGGAGCCGAAGGCGGAGTAAGGATGCCATAGAACAAATTACAAAACAGGTTGGCGATATCCAAAACTGTATTGGTGACATGTTGTAATCCATGAGTAATATACCTTGAAATAGAGGGCAACGTGAGTGGCGAGTTATACGAGGCTGAGGAAATTTGAACCGCCTGTTGTTAATGATAGTGGTTTGACACTAAAGTTGCATTTAACACTGTTTTAAAAGAATCGTCCGTTTCAAAATTTTCGCCCGCTCATGTTGACCTTATAACCTTTGTTCAACATTTTGATTCCGAAACTGAACAAGCGTCCGATATTCAGAGGTACAAATCCTTAGTGCTCCCAATCGGCCTTTGTAGGCAAATGAAATTAAAGCCATAATTTTTTCAAATGAAGCTGCAGAATCTGCTTTTCACATGGTCTCGTAACGATGAGTATGAACTATCTCCTCAGACGTTAGAAAATAAAATCAAAGCTTATTAGGTAGTTTTCATAAGATACTAATGATGCATCGCGAATATTGCGACTAACATGTGGTCACCGTGGTCATTTCATTTATTTCATTTCATATATAGGGCGTGCAAACCGGGTTTTATTTGTATGTGATTACAATGATTAACCGGTTATTATCCGATTTTTTATATACTTTCCAAAAACGGTTTGCATCCCCTAATTGTATCCTCCTTAATTATATAAAATTGTGAAAGAGTCCATAAAAAAGATTACCTCCGAGCTCATAAGTATTACTTTTTTCAAAAATAACTCTTCAGCTATCTAAAAACACTGAGGAATTTCCAATACTTTTTGGCCGGTCTAACCGCCAACCCAAAATAAACCTGCTGAGCAAGCAAGTGCTAATCTGTGTACTTATGCTCAAAAAGGGCCCACGCAGGGCGTTTACGAACTGTCTTAACTTCTTTATGAATATGACTAGACCTTTCTTACAAAAACTTTTTTGCTGGCCTGACCGCCAACCCAAAATAAGCCTGCTGCGCAAGCAAATGCTAATCTGTGTAGTTATGCTCAAAAAGGGGCCTACGCAGGGTATTTACGGACAGTCTTAACTGCATTGTGAATATAACTAGACCTTTCTTACAAAAACTTTTTTGCCGGTCTGACCGCCAACCCAAAATAAGCCTGCTGCGCAAGCAAGTGCTAATCTGTGTAGTTATGCTCAAAAAGGGCCCACGCAGGGCATTTACGAACAGTATAACTGCTTTATGAATATGACTAAACCTTTCTTACAAAAACTTTTTTGCCGTTCTGACCGCCAAACCAAAATAAGCCTGCTGCGCAAGCAAGTTCAAATCTGTGTAGTTATGCTTAAAAAGGGCCCACGCAGGCATTTATGACCAGTCTAACTACTTTCTGAATATGCCTAGACCTTTGTTACAAAAACGTTTTGCCATTCTGTCTGCCAACCTAAATTAAGCCTGCTGCGCAAGCAAGTGCTGATCTGGGTAGTAGTAATACTCAAAAAGCGCCCACGCCGCAGGGCATTCGACATCAGTCTCACTGCTTTATGAATATGCCTAAGCCTTTCTTACCATTGCCTGCGCATGGCAATTATAACTTACCAATGGGCTGGCTCGATCCCTTTCGGCCATCTGGACCTGTTAATTGCAAATATTTGCCAAGGCCGAAGAAAGCCTCGCTGGCGTAGCGTGGGCCAGAGACCCCAAGACTCCTATGCCTATTTAAATACTACCCGAAGTCTAGAAAGGACCGCAGGTCAAATCTTCCCACGCTGGGACTTTGAGCGAACTAGTAAATGCTAACTGCAAGAGTTTTCGAGCGGGTCAGTTGTGGAAAGATGATAATCGTTAAACACCCCACGACCGCTAATAAAATTGATTCAAGGTTGTCGAATTCCGTTTTACCTAAGGCCCCCGTTACCATTGCCAAATGCAAGAAACAATTCAAACAATGATTGGGGCGGGCGTGCTAGAACCAGCAGATTACACTGTTTTGTCTCGCCGATGTTCCTAACCTCAAAAAGCGACGGATCGTTACGTCCAATATTCAATTTAAAAAATGGAAGTCTATACTTACCGATCATATAGTTCAAGTTGGTGAACAAGCACCGAATTTCAGGGTTCATTCAGCCCTCAGATTGGCTACTAAAAATAGATCTGTTAAACGCCTATTTCCATCTGCCTGTGCACAAACGGTTTCTAAGACTGATTGTCAATAGCAAACAGGTCAACTGCGGATGACCTGCTTACCTCGAAGTCATCTCTGACCAATTGGGTTGCCCAGATCCAAAGAGAAAAGGGTTTATTCGAGATTTAGTCAATTTAGACGATTTTCTCCTAGCAAATCAGGACCCTCGGTCCTTATCACGACAAGCCTTAGCAACTAGAGGGCTGGCAGGTCAGTCATGCCAAGTCTATCCTTACCCCTCGAAGGATCATAGAATACCTGGGAATTTGTCGGGGCCCTCGTGCCAACAAAAATAAATGCTTGGCCCTGAAACAAATGCTCTTTTGTAGCAAGAATCCGCCTGCGTAAACGAAATTCAAAGCATTGTGGGCTCCCTAAACTTCGCCAGTTTTCCGGTACCTCGTGGTCGTCTCAATCACAGAGCCCTGTTAGCATGTTGCGCGAGTCTCCTTGACCAGCTCATACATTGTCGATTCCCTATACCAATGGAAGCGCTGCTCGAACTGTCATGTTCGATAAACAATGCAAATATAAAATTATGCGGGAAGAAGAGTCAAGCCTTGATTCAAATCAAAGAAAAAAGCTCGCGGTCCTAAATGCCTTAAAATGTTGTTACCTAGCAAACTCGTCCCTGATAATACAAAGCGACAACAATTCAGTAGTTGCCTTCCTAAGGAACGAAGAGGAACGAGAGGGTAGCGCGAACGCACGACGCGTAACACTGCTCCTTAGCAGCTTAAAAATAATTTGTTTACTATTGTGAAATTTAAGTGATTGTATACAAACTTTAAACAAATCGTGCAAGTGAATATTTTACACGTGATTAAACAAATATTTAATGCAGAAAGTGACTTTAAAAAGTGAAAATAAAGCGAACTAATCGAATCTGTGACATAAGACTACCACCCGCCGTTGATAAAAATCTTTGTGACATAAACGTCGTAAGCGACGCGTTGTGCATGGCGCTTATGACCTTAACCTCGAGACAGCGCGTCGAGTGGTCGTTATCAATTTGATTTCGCAAAGAACAGTATCGTCATAGACATAACGTTTAATTTCGCTGTCTACAACACCGATGCAATTTGAATTTGCTTTTTGGAAAATAACACCCTGCAAAATAATAGCAAGAAATTGCGATAGATGTTATATAAGCTCCGCTCATAAATGTATTAAAATGATAATAAGCGAGTTTCCGATTTTGCTGCATTTATATTTAACTTTCATCAAAAAGTAAGCATGTCCTATGCCACTACTTAAGTGTAAAAGTCTGCGATTGCTACCTTAACAGACCCTAATATGCAGATCAACTTAGCGTCACATACGCTTGCAAGGAAACTCCAAAAGTAAACAAAGTAAGTACCTATATGGGATACCGACCTACCTCAGTAGACTGGTTAAAAAGTGGCTTTAGTGGAAAATAGCTTTTAGGAATGTTCAGATCATATATTTTTAGGTTCTATGACCTTACTTTACTATCTGTAAATAAATGATTATATTGTATGTGATACATCCATAATTATGTTGGCCAATGTTTGGGTCAAAACTGGCTGTGCCTCTGTCAGGCTGGCATTTAACTTAAAATCAAGAATGTAAGAATTTAAACCCTATAATGTATTGGATTAAAAAAGGTTATTTGTTTGCATTTAACTCAAAATATCACATTATTTAATTAGAAAGCTTAATTACTCACGAGAGACATGGGATTTGTAGGTCTTTCAATCTATTTCTAACAACATGTGGGCGTGGCACGCCCAAGGCCGCATCATGTACAGCTATCAAAAAACTCGCGAAACATTTTTTTTTCCTACTTTTACTGTAGAGAAATTCGACAATCGGCACCCGTCTCAGCTGTAACTTGTTTTACTCCCGTATTAATATGAAATATAATTGTAAGAAGATTTTATGGAATACTTTGCAGCATAGGGTACATAATAAATAAAAAATACATATATGTTTGATTTATTTATTTAGAATAAATTACCAACATAATTGAAATAACTAATGTACATTTAGTCATTTTGTACTTTCTACCAGTTGATTATTACAATATGTGTTACACATAATTATGAAACAATGTATTCAGGTTTAAGGTAAGCCTAGATTAAGTTGAAATAAACTTGTTGTTTTTCAATAAACATTTATTGTTGTATATTATGTGTTTTTATCCATATATCATAATTTCATAATATAGAAGAACATTCTTATTCTCATCACACATGAATACGACTGTAACTTTACCAGTTACTTAGTTGTTTTCATATGATTCACATTGGTGTCTGGCCACCAGGCGATAACAAACAGGTCTCAAATATTTATGTAGGTTTCGAATAACGGTGCAGAAGCTTAATAGCAGTGTTTTACCTTACAATAAAACACTTATTAAGCGAAACACCTTATTCGAAACCTACAGTTTTTAATCCTGCCTGGCGGTAGATTAAAATGCAATGATCCACTCTCACAGAAAGTTACTTTTCACTAACTCACTACAAATTTTGCTACTTTCACTTCACCTTCACCTTTGTGTAGTTTTTGTTATGATGGTGTATCTACCTATTATATCACTGTTTTTGTGGAACATTGCAAAACATGTAAATAAAACATTAATTTGAGAACCAATGACGATGGGGCGAGCACCGGCTCTCGCCGAGCGCCCCCCACCCTGGTGGCAGAAACAGGAAACTGGTAGTGGGGGTAAAATGGAGTAGGGTATAGTCAAATCAGCAACCGTCACGTCAAAGTAAACAAGATTGCCACTCTCCAAATATTTATGTAGGTTTCGAATAAGGTGTTTCGCTTAATAAGTGTTTTATTGTAAGGTAAAACACTGCTATTATTAATAAGAAAAATCTTAAGTAAAACCATACATTGTCAAACTACATTCACAACAAACAAAGAAAGAGGGAACAGAACCCTTCGTAGTGCAAATAACCTAACATTACCACTTATAAGGACTAAAAATTTTGGCACCAAAAATATAACGTACCAAGGAGCACGAATGTATAATGATTTACCAACAAATATAAAAAATGCACCAACTTTCCCCATTTTCAAAAAACAACTAAAGCTGTACATCCTGAATAAAGTTCCAGTAACCTGAATGCGGCCCTGGACAACTCAACTCTAAATTACCTTGAGCGTTGGTAACAAGAACGAATCTATCGCTACCCGCTACATTTTTATAAATCGATCGCGAACTTGTTTACAATAACTTATAATAGTAACTCATGCCCTACCCTACTGATTTTATTGTCTGTTTGAGTGGTTACCCATGTGCTTTCGGTTTATTATTTTATTTGTATAAATTATTTCTAATATTTTATGAACTCAATTTCTGTTAATCTTACTTAATAGCTAATTTATTATTATTAATGCTCAGAAGAAAAACCAGTTTTGTCTACTTTTTCTCAATAAGTGAAATGTAACATTTATTTTGAGAAATAAATATTCTTTAACCCGATGTAATTAAAAATTCCTACGTGTAAAAGGAAGCAATTATTTAATAGTATAAGTAATCTTTCGAAGATTTATAAAAATGTAACAAAATCTCGTAAGGTGCCACTTATATTATAATTATTATAAAAACAAAGCCGGAAGGCACAGCGCCCTGGATGCGTGTGGCGCAGGACCGGTCATTGTGGCTATCTTTGGGGGACGCCTGATATGATGATGATGACGATAAGATATAAAATACAAGCAATTTTGCAAAACACTTGTTATTAAGGCAGGGTAGGCTTTATACACAAAAGTCATTGTGAATAAAAGTACTTATTTGCATTATATCGTAACGCAACCGCTTAGTCACAGTCTCAAGAATAATCGTAACAGTGTTTAGATACAAAAACAAAGATATCGTGTATAACGCAAACGAGGGCTGCAGGAAAATGTCACAAATATGTCACAATGGCACATATGAACATTTAGCACGGCTTCGAAGAACTGCATATAGGAGTTTAGGTCACTATTGTTTACATTTACGGGGTAATGAGGCCAAAGAAAGAGTAAAAATAAATAAGTTATATAATTTACGACGTTTTTATTGCTTTGGTTGTTTTAAAATACGTGTCATTTGTAATACTTAGGGCCTGGTGAACCGTCCACGAATAAAAGTTCTAACGGCGGACTCACTGTGAAGGTGCGTTCAAACTAAAAGAGCATTCGCTGTTCTAACCTCCCACTCTACGAAATTCGATCGGTACATAAAACGTGATTGGTTGATTTCGTAGAACGGGCGCTAGAACAGCGAATGCTCTTTTAGTTTGCAAGCCAAGATGCCATTCTGCAATCGTAAACGATAAGCTTTAAATCACGTGACCTTATATATGGAAATGGTCACATGACTTTTCGTTCGAATCTGTCATTCTCATACATTTATTTATCGTATACGATTGCAGAATGGGCATCTTGGTTAGGCTTCCTGTCACCTTGGCCTTCTGGAAAGTGCACAAATCCCAATAGAAAGTCTACTTAATAACGTTGACCAAGAACCAAATTGTTTGCCGAAATCGCGAAAAGTTATCTCAAAGGACTTCTTATGACCTATGCTTATCCCCGTCAAGATATTCGCCTGTATTAGATTTACACCAATTATTATTAGGTATTTGGTAGCAGACAGGCAGTTAAAATACTGATATAGGTAGCCTTTGTGTCAGTGATCATTATCACAGTAATCGTAGCCGAGTTGTAGATGTGTGCTTGTCTAGATCATTTTTAAACTGATTCACATTTTGCGCCGCTGAGGCCACATCTTCTGGCAGTTTATTCCAAGATCTTACTACTCAGTTCCTCAAAAAGTATAAGGATACTGTGAGATCTATGACTCTCCAGCTTTAAGCGATGACCTCTCAGACGAGTGTTGTTATTACCCTTGAACATCTCTTGAAAATCCTTGAGGTTATAATCTCCAGTTATTATTTTAGGTGTCTCTATTAAATTGTACATATTTGTAAATAAAGATACTTCATTTTTTTAAATATATTTATTTTCAAAACTACAATTTATGTACATAGATTAAATCTAACTAATCTACTTAACCTAACCTATATCTAAGATTGGCCCTTGTGGCATTGTACCGAGGATGCTGGCGGCATTTCCTCGCTGTATCGCAATACTGATGCGTTGTGCGAGGAAGTCGCCAGCTCTTAGATACTTCATTAATAAATGTATGGTTGTAATAATACATGTATTTATCAACAGTGAGGTAAACCTTGCACCAACCTTGGTCCTTATCCGGAGAGTGCACCAATCTTGATACACGGTTAACACTGTGATATGAACGTTTAAGGTCGTTTTAACATTTGAAGCACTAAATAGAATTGAGGAAGAATTTACTAGAAACTTAAGGACAAAGAGCTCACCTTTACGAAGCTTTAAGTTAAGAATGCTGGAGTAGGCGAGTGGTTTAGGCATTAGCCGTAAAAGCTGAGGCTCAAATCATGAGATCATGGGCAACCTCCGGCGTTGGTAAACTCTGTATTTTTTTCTTTGATTGTATGGCATCTTCTTCTTCTTCATCAGCCTATGATAGTCCACTACTGGACGTAGGCCTCTCCTATTAACTATGCGTATAGACGCATTAGGAGGTAAATGCCCATAATCGCCACGCTGGGCAAGCGAATTGGCGATTGCAGCAATGTGTCCACTATGTTGACGCTGCTGCCCATCACCCATCTTTTATCAAATAATGGTCAGTGACACTTCAATCCCTTAGTCGACTGTTACGACACCCGCAGGAGGAGTTGGGGTGGTGACAAATGTATTCTTACCGGCAGTAAGCAGCACCACACGGCTCTATATGACATCTAATATTTATAAATGAAGAGTAGATAACTATAGAGCGTTTACTGGTGCAGACCAACAGGTGAAGAAAGCTTTGTAATAGAGGCCAAGCCGAGTCCCCTATATTCTTATGAAGAATAAAGTAGCCAATCCAGCAATATTTACCGCTATATTAAAATTGAGCAGTAGGTAGGTTTTAACTTAATATTATCCGTAATTACTAATTAGTTCTACTAGTTCTTCACCACATGCCCTACCCAGAGCCAGTTCAACACAAACGTCCAAGATTAATATAAATTGAATTGAAATAATAGACTTTATAAAGTGGATGGAAGTGTATTGACATAGACTAGTATTTGCTGAGGCGAGTGCTTCTAGATCGCAGAGCAAACAGCGAAGTTTAATCGTCAAATAGACATTTCAATTTCCATTATCACTTAGGATAGGAAAGTCGCCATTGTCACTTTCATCCTACATGGCATGGTAGTTGACATTACCAATGTCTTGTAAACTGAAATTTCCAAGTTTATTATTTCTGACATAGGTTATAATATAAGTAGTAAATTAACATTAAGTATTTGTCGAGAACAGCACATCTCTTCCTCCGTAGCCTAGTTGGTAGCGACCCGAAGCTGGAAGTTCTTGCTTCGAATTCAGGTGTGGGCATTATTGATATGTGCTTTGAATTACATTACTTACTACGTTAAAAGTATTCAGGTGGGATATATTTGACAAAAAATCACTTTTAGGTACCTAACTACGTACCTGTATAAATAAAGGTAGGTACCTAATTTAAATAAAAGAAGAATAAAAATTAAAAAAATAATCAAGAAAACGTTACTTTAAGGATTGATTCGAAAAAAATGTACATATTTAGTTAAGGACCTTTGATTGAAAAAAAAAATTAAAGACATAATTTTTTGTTACGAAATTGTGTACACACATATTGTGTAACAACCTTCGGTAGTGAAAAAAGGCGACAAATGCAAATTTTCTATGAGCGGTCAACAATACGTGTCAACAATTTTTAAATATTACGCCTTTTCCTACTGCCAAAGATTGTTGGAAGAGTACATACTATAATTAGTATGACTAACTTTCGTAACACAATTTACGTTACCGTGATTTTGGTTTTGATAAAGGCCTTACTACTCGCATGTACATATTTTTTGCAATCGACCCTTTTGATAAATTCAACGCATGTCCCACTTGCATTGTCAAATACACGTGCCCGAACAAGCAAAGACGTATCCATTGGCAAAAAACCAAGAAGCCAACGCATACTTTCTGTCACCCACTAAGCTAGTGTATTTAAAATTGTTACTCTGTTTTTTCCACAGAACAAAACTTGTTGCTCAATTTGTAGAGGATAAATTAACATCGTCTTAACATTAAGGAATTAATAAAAAGGAAAGAGAAAGATGAACAACTTAATTCACTTTAATCCAAAACAATACGCCTCGTTTTGATTATTTTCATTAATAAGTACGTACCTAACGTAGGTACTTACCTATGTTTTATAAATAGTGACCAATTTTTTTAAACTAATTCCTAAATACAAACTGGTTAAATTAAATGAGGAGTGCCTTTTCAAAGGGACTTATTTCCACTTTGTTAATGGAGATTATTCCTCTTATGAAAACAAAATAAATAACTCTTTTTGATATAGTGGAAATAAAGCCCTTTTGAAAAGACACTACTTAAATGAAGCCCCAAAATAAAATAAAATACATTACAGAGGACAAACTCCTAATTTGGAAATTATTTTTACAGTCGGCTTTGAACACAGAACAAAAATGACGTCCAATTTAAATTAATAATAACCCAAAGTCTCGAATTCTGAGTGACACCAACCGCACACAAAAAAAAAATTGAACTAAATTAATAAAAGTGCATGTCATTACCATTACCATCAGGCTGATGTCATGCGTACATTTTTGGCCACGCAAAAAAGGCAACCATTAATTATACACGGGGTCAATAAACTCCACGCGTCAAGCTGTCTGTACAATACAGAATTTTTTGCCAACTCTAAAACTAAGCCGAATGATTAAAAGTGACGGGAGTTGGGTTTCGCTGTCGCTGATCAAAGGTTGACGAACCGCCTAGTTAAAGTATCTAGTATTAGTAATTCAAAGCAATTGTGAGTTCGATGGCCTTAAATCGTATCCTGTCCTAAATTGTCCTTTAGGGCCGAACCCCGCCCTTTGACCGTGAGTCCGCGGTGCGGTGGTAAATTCGAAGTCGTTATCCACGGTAGAACAAAATTAAATGATATAGGTATATATTTTTTTTTATGTTGGCACAACAAAGTGGCTCCACTCCACCTGATCGTAAGTGAAAAGTAGAGCCCATTGGTATGTATTGCATCACGTTTTTAAAAACGCGTTAAGGCCAAGCCAGACCGGATGCGTGTGCAGTGCAGCACGTGCGCGTACCCGTGTGCGTGGTGTGCGCGATGTAGCGTACCTTATAATGTTATATTAGACGGGGGCGAAGAATGGAAACAGTAAGCTGGACAGAGAAGAGGTCAAACGAGGAGGTGCTAAATATGGTGAAGGAGGGCAGGTGTATTTTAAAAACAATAGAGAACAGAAGAGGGAGAATGATTGGACACTTGTTACGACACGACGAGTATCTAAAGATTATAATAGAAGGAAAAGTTGAGGGAAGGAGACAGAGAGGAAGACCAAGGAGGGCCTATATGGACCAAATAAAAGAAAAGGTGCACGTGGTATCAAGCAGTCAAGGAGAAAGTCCAGGAAAGAGAAGCGTGGAAATTGCTCCACCGACAAGAGCCTAGCTCTTAAGTTTATGATGATGACCACTTGCGTGGCGTGAATATGCGTTTGACATGGAAGCAGTAGTGTCCCATCTAAGTACTATGATGACATTTCGGATGCTACAACGCACTCGCCGCGCACATGTAAAAAGATCGCTTCACGATTTTCGGAGATATTAGAGTACCATACAAACTTACAAAACAGCCTAATTGAAAGCCTTCTCTTTTTTTAAGTCGGTTAAAAATATATCTGAATAGATTTCCACAAGATAAACTATTTATATTAACCTAATCGACTTGATGTAATCCTAATCGCAGTCAACTGCAATTACGGAGGAGCATGATACCAACAATAAATATTCATAAATAATATTGAAAGAAATAGGTTAATGTGACATGTGGGTGTTAATGCTCATATTATAACATTCATAACTCAATACTTGAATGTGGGTTGGATAGATATAAATATTATCAGTTAGCGTATAGCTATTATTTAAATAGAGTAATAATTTACAATATTCATGATATTCAAATTATTGTTATTTTGTATTCAGCCCATCTGCAGTGGCGTTTTCCTATCATTTGAATATTGTGACGATAAAAATCGAAGTTAGGACGTCAGCAAACTGCTCTTTTGCGATGCTTTTGCACTATACCTTGTGTCAATATATCAATAGATACTACCCGAGGGGCCGCGCCGAGTGTGCCACTAAGAGGGATGGATATATAGTGAGCGTTGTTGCCATGCGAGAAAAATTACCCCATCATTTACCCTATTATATGAAACAATATTAAAATGTAATATCAAATATGTTTATTTAAGTGGAGTTTTAGTTTCTTAGTGTACCTTATTTAATTTAATTTACGAAATAGTATTTTAAACTGTCATAGATACGTGGCGTTTTTCAAGCAAAATATACATCTTTGCCGAATATCAATTAAATTGCATTTTAACGTATACCAACCGACAGTAGAATCCAAAAAAAGAATGTAAGCAAATATGGCTGACATTCCATAGCATCTGACGTGTTTGAAACTTATCGTGAAATACGTTCGCAGATATAATTTTAGGTTACCACTATAAATATCAATATTTTTTACTAAAAATGTATGTGAACTCTTTCAAGTTCGGAATAAAACTACGATTGTGTTTTATTATGGAATAATGCAAGTTATTAGGATTGTTTACATTTTTTTGGATTCTACTGACGAATGGTGTAAACGGTTTGCGGACAGCTCATATTGACTAGCAAAGATGCATTATTTACTTAAAAATAATACATTTTTTTTACTTTTAGGTATACACTATCTTCTACCATCCCCGACTCTCAATTTCAACTCGCCAATAATAATATATTTAGTAACTTATCGACATTAAATTAAAATATATATATATATCATCATCGGTGGTGGCTCAGTGGTTTAGACGTTTGACTTTCAATCCGGATGTCGTGGGTTCAAATCCTGGCTCGTACCAATGAGTTTTTCCGAAACTTATGTACGGAATATCAGATGATATTTACCATTCGCTTTCGGTGAAGGAAAACATCGTGAGGAAACCTGCATACATCCGCGAAGAAATTCAAAGGTGTATGTGAAGTTCCCAACCCGCTTAGGGCCAGCGTGGGGACTATAGCCCAATCCCTCTCATATATGAGAGGAGGCCTGTGCCCAGCAGTGGGACATTATATAGGCTGAAATATTATTAAATATTATTATATCATCATCGATTTCATTAGAAGAATGAAAAATTACATGTACCTACTTACCACAAACAACATAGTACATAAACCCTCGATTACCCAAACTAGTTTGGGCAAACTTATTCGGATAATTTAAATAGGATATGGTAAAATAAAACGACAACGTATACAAATAACATTTAATTTACTCATAAATAATTAGAATTCTATGGAAAGAAAACATTTGCAAGTGCACCATCGGGCCAAACCACCATTTATACATTATAATAATTTTACGAACGTGGGCAACTATCATACTGAAATTACCCCAAAATGTTGGGTAATTATACCCTCCTTGCCCTGGCATCCCTCGAACAATAACAAAGTCACTGAATTATTTCCCTTTTCCGAGTTAATTATGGCCAAAATGCTTTCTAATGACTAGTATTTTTATCAGTTTACATTTTAAAATGGTTTGCTAACAGTTTCATTTAGAATTAGACCGAAAAACACTATATTTACCTGCGAAAGGTTATGTCAGCAATTTTTCGCTCGTTTCTACTTTTACAGCCTAGTACTTCGCATCGAACCATATCTAGAAGATAAACACAGATGAAATTGTTCAAAATAAGCCTTGGGATAAGTTGTTTGTGTCCACTTTCACATTGAAAACATTTAATTTCACTCCCACCAGACGTATGTGACGTATTCAACGCATTTGTCTGACACGTAGATGCTAAGTGCCACACAAAAAATAGTGGCACAGTGATAAGGACGGACGATTATCGTTCCTTTTCACTTCCACTAGTTAAAAGTTTAATAAGACCATCCCTTTCGTTCTTGCTATTATTATTACGTTGTCAAATACATATTAATCCTACATTCATGATACTACCTCATGTTTAACTCTTAAATAATACAATGTGTTACCATGTACCGGGCTTTTAAAATAATACGTATTATTACCAATCGTTTTCAAGTATTAACAGTTGACCTACGAACAAATAAAACATGGAAGCCTCACGCCATACTAAATTGCTTTTCAAAAACGGTCCTGAATTTTAATTGACAAGTGTCACCCCCTGTTCAAATTGTTCAATGCATCACGGCAATGAATTTGAATGTGGTCCAAAAAAACATTTATTTTATTTTCCCATGGGGCACCCCCTTATTTTGTTACATCTGTTAAGTTGATAAATTATACCAAGTTTCATACTTTAATTTAAACTATAAAGTGGTGCTCAACGCCATTGTTTTTTTTTTATATTGTGGAATGTGTGTTCTTAACTTTTTATTTTAGTTATTGCTTCTAGACTGTTTAAACATAGGATTTTTAAGTAACAAAGTAGAAGTTAATTTTTGTTTCTATTTTTTAAGCTTACTTGAATCTTCGCCAAAAAGTCAACCGAATCAATAATTTATTAAAAATAAAAACAAAATGTATTTTTTACCTTCATTACTTTTAAATCCCGTTTTGAACAGTATTAAAGCAATTACTGACATAAAAATCATAAATAAAAAATATTTATTTATTTTGGGACACATAAAATATTATATTTTTCAAAGGCATTGAGCACCGCTTTGGAGTTGAGATAAAATTACGAAACTTACTATATTTTATCAACGTAATAGCTGTTACAAAATAAGAGGGTGCCCCATTAAAAAATATATATTTATTTTTTTTCCATACAAACGTGGACCACCCTCAACCTATAAACACTTAAACCGCCATTTAAAAATAGTTGTGATTGGTCCATCAAAGTTTTGATTGGCGATATTGAATAAACATTTGTCAAAGATGTTGCGCCGAAATATGCGCGGTATTAAGAAAAACGTCCTGCCCATCTTGGCACAATTGAACAATTGGTTTTGGGGTCATTTTTGAGCTGGCGTTAGACGTCCATGTTATATATGGTCGCAGCAGTTGACAAATATTAACTGTATAGTTAGTTTTATTTCCTTCGAACGATCAGTGTAACGCGTCAAACGCGTGTACTGCGTAGTTGTCAAACGCTGCGAGTGGCTGTGATTTTTCATTGTCAAGCGCTAATATATGTATAATCACGATTGATTTTGAAGTACACTGCTTGTCACTGAATTTTTCTTAGAAAGGTCTTAAAAATTTTTCAATAAAAGCCTACATCATCGTAATATTCAAATACAAAATTTTCTTCGCGCCTACATTTTTTTTTGCTGCCAGGAATTGTTGGGCATAGTAAGGTATAGGTAAATATCATATAACATTGGAATTTAAAAGAATATTGACATTGCTCACGTGATCTACTACGTTCAAAGATTCAAGATTCAAATATGGCACAGAAATACGAGAAAGCTTTTATCTTGAAAGGGGAAGGTTATATTACATTGTTCTTGTTGGTATGATCAAGTTTACAAGATAAACATATTTGTCAAGTAGGGAGACAGATAAAGAAAAACAGTGTCAGACATGGGAACTGTACATCAAACAGCTGTTCGGAGACGAAAGAGAAGAACTCCTCACGGATGACATAGACACTCAAGAACTTCTGGAAGGCCCTCCAATCCTAAAAGCTGAAATAGAAAGAGCAATCAACACTTTGAAGGACGGAAAAGCTGTTGGCCCTGATGGTATATACTCGGAAATGTTAAAATTGCTAGACGAGAAAAGCTTACAATTTTTGGTTAAACTTTACAATAACATTTATGACACAGGACAGCTCCCAGAAGATTGGCTCAAATCCACATTCCTCCCATTACCCAAAAAAGTGAATGCAAAAACGTGCGGAGATCATAGACTAATAAGCCTTATGAGTCATGCACTAAAAGTATTTTTGAAAATCTTACACATGAGAATTTACGACAAAATAGATAAAAATATATCAGAAACTCAGTTTGGATTCCGAAGCGGGTTAGGAACGCGAGAAGCTTTAGTTGCAGTGCAGGTTTTGATTCAGAATAGCTTGGAATTCAACAAAGATGTCTACGCATGCTTTATTGACTTTGAAAAAGCATTCGACAAAGTGAAACATAACAAACTAATGCAAATACTCAATAAGACGGAAGTAGACGGCAAGGACCAAAGAATCATCAGGAACTTGTACTGGAACCAGACAGCAAACATAAAAGTAGGAACATCAAGCACGAGCGACCTCAATATCCTAAAAGGTGTAAGACAAGGTTGTATTTTGTCACCGCTGTTATTCAACCTATATTCGGAATCTATATTTCAAGAAGCTTTCGAAAACGTGGAAACTGGTATCATAGTCAACGGAACGGCGGTTAATAACCTCAGATATGCTGATGACACCGTTATTCTTGCTCACTCAATGGAAGAACTGCAGCAGCTGTTAGATCGTCTCAACTCTGTAGTAGAAGAACACGGCCTTAAAATGAATATAGCCAAGACAAAATGCATGATTGTGGGTAAAAATGTATCTGAACCGACCTCACTGACTATTAACGGTAATATAATAGAAAGAATTAAATTATATAAATATCTGGGTAGCTCACTTAACGAAGAATGGGACCCAGAAAAAGAAATACGTACCAGAATCGAAATTGCCAGAAGTGCGTTCACGAGAATGAATAAACTTTACACAAACAAAGATATTAACTTAAAGTTACGATGGCGCATGGTCAAATGCTACGTACTGTCGATATTTCTCTATGGTGTCGAAGGATGGACCATTAATAAAACCATGGAGGCTAAGATCAATGCATTCGAGATGTGGTTATACCGAAGAATGTTAGGAATTTCCTGGAGAGACAAAGTTACAAACACAGAAGTTCTGAATAGAATGAACAAAAAACTTGAACTTTTGACCACCGTAAAAACAAGGAAAACCTCATATTTCGGACATATATATAGACACGACAAGTATAACATTATCCGAAACATCTTGGAAGGGAAAATCGACGGTAAAAGGAGCAGAGGAAGGAGAAAGCTAACCTGGATAGACAATATTAAAAGCTGGTCCAACATCAATGACACCGCCGGTCTGTCTAGACTGGCACAAGATAGAACCAAGTTCCGGAAGATGGTCGCCGACATCCGCTGAGGATATGGCACAGGAAGAAGAAGAATGACACAGTAACAACATTTTGTTAATTCCTGTCAATTGACGGAGCAACGACCGCTACGACCTTTGAAAATGGTCACATTCTATACCTACCTACATTGGAAATATAAAACAGTCTAAAACATGTGGCAAATATGATGTTAAGTAAAGCATTAATATGAAGAATTGATCTGGGGTCTTCTGGGCTCCGATTTGTTCATGAAATCGATTTGGAAGTATTTTTATGGAGATGTTCAGTGTAATCTTGTTATCACATCGCAAATGAAAGAGTTATTAAAATAAACAATAATTCAGCCGAGGTAAGTTTGCAATTTGGCACCTCTATTATAATACCTACGGCGGAATGGACGTGACGTGTAACGTGTAAACTGAGCTTGGTGAAGAAATACCTCCTTACTTATCTATATATCGGTCATTCTTGGGTGTTTTACTACTAAAAATATGTTATGTGCTTATGTGATAGAAATAAGGTAGCAACGTCACACCTGTCACTTTGGCAAGTCAAATAGCCCCCTAAGGCAGAGACTTCGTTGCGAGATCAATGTTCTAAATCTTTTAGGTCAAAAAAATGAAAATAGGTAATTGCAATGGGTGTTGCCCGCCCTAATTCTGTCCAAGTATAACGATCACTGTTTCCACGCCAAAATGCCATTAGCGAAGTGACCACGTCACTAAACTCACAAAATTATTTTTGCAGTCAATTTTAACGACGTCAGTAAAACAATTAGGACTTTGAAGTCTGCCAATTACTTATTCACATTTTTCTACAAGCAAAAGTAATTTAGTAATGTTGGTACGTCATGTGCCATTACGACCAACACACATTTTAAAGAAAAAAGTCACGTTTTGTCTCCGGGTGAGTGCGTTGATCTTTTGCCCCAGTTTCGAACGTCAACAGGTAATCAACTCGTTCTCAATGTAAGATAATATCTCGAGATGTCATACAACTAATTTAGTTGTAAAGAACTAAAGAATGAATACTTTAATGGTGGATTTACGTATTCCACGTTTATTTTTAGACGTTGGAAACAGTTTTAACTTGAACTATTAAATGTCATGGACACTGGGTATCTAATATAGTACCTATCTTAAGTTGCATTTAGACAGAGCATTCTCTCATTCTATCCCTCACTCTACGAAATCAACTAATTTCGACGAATCGCGTTTTGTGTAACGAACAAATTTCGTAGAGTGGGGGATAGAATGAGCGAATGCTCGTTTGGTCTAAACTAAATGCACCTTAAACCAAAAGAGCATTCGCTGTTCTAGCGCCCGTTCTACGAAATCGACCAATCACGTTTTGTGTACCGATCGAATTTCGTAGAGTGGGAGGTTAGAAGAGCGAATGCTCTTTTAGTTTGAACGCACCTTTATACTACTCCAAACGCATAGCATAAGTTTGAAATATCTTCTCACTTCTCTTGGTATCTTATCTTGGTCTCTCACGCTTATCCACAGGCTATAATAACTACTTACATACCAACTATATAATTATAATATTTATAACGCTTACAATGTTTAGTTTTATTGTAGGTAGTTGTAGACCCAGACTACGAGACCTAAACATGGAGCTATGTCGCTGGAGTTTTATTACACGCCAGTCCATATACCTATTTTAAATCAATAATTTCTAACGCAGAAGGTACTAGGCTCGTTTTACTGATACTATCATCGTATCAAATATCATATCCTTTTCTGTCTGTACACCTAAATCAACCTGTATTACTGATTGGTAGTTTAATTACGCAACGTGACAAGTGTAATAACGGAACTTAAAAAAAAAAACAACAAAATAGGAAACCTAAACAGCCCCGTAACTATCGGTCTTGAATGCTTACATTTCTTTGAGAAATGCCGAGTTAAATGTGCCCATTTCTGATTACAGACGTTAGTTGCTTTAAGAGAAGGCTGCGTCACACCAGATAGGTACGTGTGCAGTACAGATTTAGGACTCAGCAACAAGTGAATAACTTTTTAATTTCGTCTGAGTGAGATAATAAGAATTTCGTCTTAGCGATGTTCCAACTCTATCCTAATATGACAGGGTTACTCTAGATTGCGCGAAGTCTTATATAAGTTCTTCATATAAATCTTTCAAACATTTTAATGTAGCCTTCTAATCTAACCAACCCGCCTTCATTAAGATCAAACCTATGATTACATCGAATCCGATCGTTCTTATCCGAAACAATTACATAACAGAATGCATGCCAAAATGTCAAGTTCAGAAGGCAGTTGGCCTCTACACCCACATTACATAAACCAGCACTGCCTATTTTCATAAAACAGTACTCGACTGTATAGCTCGTCCAAATAATGACTAGACCTGAGCTCTGAAGCAAGTAGTCGTAGTCAAAGATCTGACGTATACTGGTCCGTTCATCTATCCATTACTGCTACAGTACAGTGCAGTTATTATAAGACGTAATGAGGGTCGAGCGATGCATAATTTCCAGCCATAATCACGTCTGCGTACCGGAAGTAACGTACCTTTCCTGGTTTTTATTGTGCAGTTTGTTGGTCACCATGGTCGAGCGATATTCTGATGTTTATACGTGACAAGTATGACATTAGTTTAATTTCGCTAATTGCCGCGTGGTGACGGCAATAAAGATATATTTGTCGCCACTTAAAGCCTAACAACTTTCTATTTGACCCTGACACAGTGTCGCTACAAACAGTTTACCTATGGCAATAATGTGATGTCATGTCAGTAACCAATTGCAAAACATTTTCCAATGGAATACTATTCAATCCTTCGTCCTTTCTTTGGTTTAAAGATTTTATTGTATTTAAGACGATTTTTCTTGCTTCTATTGGTATCTTTTTCGGCATTTTTATGATGAAATCGTTTAAGTCGCGATATATTTTATTTTTGTTTACATCGGTGACATTCGATGACATTCAACGCCTGGCCTACTACCACGAAAATCGAAATTCGTAAATTTCGAGGATGTTTCTCTGTCACTCAAACGAAGGCGTCATTAGAGTGAGAGAGACAAATCCTCGAAGTTTACGAATTTCGATTTTTGCGGTAGGGCCGCTGATGTCAAACAGTAATCATTGCCAGTAAAATAAATTAGTGTCACTGAAAATCCGCAACATGGCGAGGGTCAAATAGTAAGTTGTTAGGCTTTACTCTTCCTGTGGCTGTCGCAAGAGCCGACTAAAAAATTGGAACGTGATTGGCCATTTATTTATAAAGATTGATAGGCAGCAGCATCATCATAGTGGAGAGGAGATAATGCTGTGTTCGCCAATCCGCTTGCCTTTCGCGTTGGCATTATGGGCAATACCTTCGTCTCTACGCATACACTGAAAAAAAAATTACTAAAGTGACTTAGGTTGGCTATATTACGAGGAAACTTTGATATATTATGTAACAAATCATTGCTATCAAAACATACAAAACTAAAAAGATTGAAGTCGACTACAGAGTTCTGGTTAAATCAACAAAGAACATTGTACATTATACCAAACTGGTGAAATCAACAAAAAACTGGTGTAATCGACCAAATTAATTTAGTAGAATGCCAACATAAAAAGTATAATAAAATCAAAAAAATAATTGTGATAGGACCCAATCAACCTTAATTTCCGGTTAGAATTACGCAAGATCTAAAGGTGCGGTTAAACTAAAAGAGCATTCGCTGTTCTAACCTCCCACTCTACGAAATTCGATCGGTACACAAACCGTGATTGGTTGATTTCTTAGAACGGGCGCTAGAACAGCGTATGCTCTTTTGGTTTAAACGCACCTTAATAAATCCAACTTAGCAGTTTTTTTAGTGTACATAACAGGAGAGGTTTATGTCCTGTCCAGCGGTGGTGATCATTTCGCTATAATGAAGGCGTTAGGTTGATGGACATGTCACCGATACCGATTCAAGATATGTATAACAACTTTTATTTTTCTCTATTTGTACACACATACACACACAAACAAACGCGGAGTAGGGCGTCAACCGGTGACCAAGGTCTACACGATTGCACCAACCTTTGGTAGGTAGCCTTAGTTATGTTAGCTCGCTTTTTGCTTAATGTATAAATAGTTGGACGTTTCTAAATTGTCCTTGAGCTTTGCGTTATGGTGCTGCCACATTGGATGATATTTCTGTTACATAACGTTATAATAAAATTAAAACAAAGTGTAACAAGAACTACTACTAAAATTTCAAAGAGAGAAAGAGGCTATCTATACGTATAACGTTTTGTAACTCCAATGTGGGAGCACCGTAGACTTTGTTTACCTACTGTGTAAAAGTAAATCCTAAAATCTGCATAAAAATGACTTTTTTTATTATTATAATAAGTTATATTATAACAAGTACCAAGAATATCAGGGTTAACTTCTAACTTTATTTCTTAGGGTAATATCGTAGATCAGCAGGGTTAACTTCTTAACTTCAAATAATATCGTAGAGTAGAGCATGAGTAGAGCGTTTATGTATTCTTTTGGTCGAAGTTCTACACAAATAATAAAACATCGAAAACAGACATTGGTCCACAGTCTTATTCATGATTTTATCGTTTGAACACTTGAGGATATAATCATTGGAATAGTCTAAAATTAACATTTCAGAATTTATGTTTCTGAGGCAGAAGCTCACACATCGAAATCATTTTAATACAGCGGCCCTACCGCGAACTTCGAAATCCGTAAATTCCGGGGATTCTTGACTTGAGTTGAGATAAATCTCCGCAATTTACGAACAATATGTTCGCGGTAGCCAGACTCGGTATACTTACCAACATTATCAGCTAACAACAACACTCACAGATTTCTTTACAATCATCCCTCTGAAACTCTGAAATGTATTGACATTGATAAAGGCTAGGCTAGACTACCTTGATTAAGAAGGGCAAAGTTTCAAGAATTTTACAAACACCTGTTTATACTCGTTGCGGCTATCACAAACACAAAGGCCATCGATAAAACTAGACGATTGATAAATAAAAATAGATGGTACGTCAAGAAAGTATGTACAATGTAAGATATAAACACACTTAGTCATAGTCATTGTGTTTACCATTATTTTGTTGGTGAACATCATTCAAACACATTCAATAGATAGGCAAGTTTTGTGGAACAAATCAAATTACTTCATACTTCATCAGCCTATCTCAGTCCACTGCTGGACGTTTGCGTAACTATGCGTAGGTATAGACGCATTAGGAGGTAAATGCCCATAATCGCCACGCTGGGCAAACAGATTGGCGATCGCAGTAATGTGTCCACTATGATGACGCTGCTGCCCATCATCAATCTTGTATCAAAGGATGGTGAGTGTCACTTGAATTCCTTCGTCGGCTCTTACGACACCCGCGAGAAGAGTTGGGTTGGTGACAAATGTATTCTTACTGCCGTCACCACACGGCCAAATCAAATTATTTTATTAATATTAATAATAGTTGGATTTGTGTTTTTGTTTTGTTTGATTTGTGAGTCTGAGTAGCCGATGGATTGAGTATTATCAGCTGCGAAGGTTGAGTACGCGAGTTGAAAGCCCACCACCGATTTGTTTTTATTTGATACTTATAATATAGGCAGTTTCATGAAACAAATTTACATTATATTCGTTATTAGTGTTAACTTATTTCTAAATCAGTAGAAGCCCCAATAAAGTTTTGACAACTTGACAGAGTTTTTAATATCATCATAATTGGCCAGACATCTAATAGTTATTTATGTGGCTGGCGCATAATAAGAGGCATTAAACATGAGTGTGGTTTTATGAAACGAGCCGTAGGCGAGTTTCATAATAAGATCACACGAGTGTTTAATGCCTAATTATGTACAGTCACATACATAACTTTATCTACATCCATATCATAAGTTTAGAATGACAATTTACCATTATTTTCATTGATATCCACTACCGTACGTACTACAGTAATTACCTCTAAATATAAAAATTCTAATCAGTTGAAATCACTCAATTTGAGTAAGGATGGATATACAATAAATATTTATTGAAAAAAAAACAACAAAAAGAAGTTGACTTCATAATGTTAAAATTAATATCATGACGACGATACTTTAATGTCAACATTATGATGCACTGTACTCTGTCTGTACTTTAATGTTAACATTATGATACAACCACAGTCACCGGTCTCTTAATATAGGTCATTACATTACCGCTTCTGAATACATAACAGGGAAATTATGATATGCCTGTAGATAAATAAGATTATTCTAGCCGCGTCTATAGTGAAAGGGCTCTTACACTGATACTTTTAATTTAAACGGGAAAATGTTGATTCTGTATTGTAAAAACTCTTACCAAATAGCAATGTTTACATTTAAACAATGTAGGTACTTACCTGTAAACAAACCAATAAATAATTTATAATACAATCGCGCCAAGGTTACTGCGAAGAAAACAATGGAAATGTTACGGCATACCAAACAACCTGGGTTATCAGGTTTCTGGCTTTTCGGCCCTGTCTAATTTGTGCAGTCGAGTCGCCCATAAATATATATACATTTTTTCACTTCAATACATTGCATTAAGCTGGGTTTACACGGGCTTAGTAGCTAATGCTTAGTACTTGTCACTTACACTTGTGAACTGTGTGTGAACATGTTGTATAAGTGCTTAGTATTAGAACAACTGCAAGTGCAAGTGATTAGAAGCCGATCCTATTTACTAAGCGACAAGCACCTACCCCCAACTAAAAATCTACTAATACTTGTCACTTGTCGAGTAGTGTAAACATTTAATGACAAGTGCATTCTGATTAGTGATTAAATTTGCATAAATTGCATCCAACACTTCAGGAATGAATCTCGATATTGCAGGTTTAGATACTCTGAAGAAATGAGATAAACTGCGGTAGCTGTTTCCAGTAACCAAAAAGGACAAAGTGACTTGTAATTTTAACTTGGCTGTTATAGCTTGTCTCATGCTGGGTTTACACGGGCTTAGTAGCTAATGCTTAGTACTTGTCACTTACACTTGTGAACTGTGTGTAAACATGTTGTATAAGTGCTTAGTATTAGTACAACTGCAAGTGCAAGTGATTAGAAGCCGATCCTATTTACTAAGCGACAAGCACCTACCCCAAACTAAAAATCTACTAATACTTGTCACTTGTCGAGTAGTGTAAACATTTAATGACAAGTGAATTCTGATTAGTGATTAGGTACTTAAAGCAATCGAAGTGTTCTGTTTACTTTGTTTTCCGAGTCAAATTCACAGGAAAATATAATTATGGCGTCGGAAAGATGGAATTCAGAAAATACAATTAAGTTTTTTCAGGTGTTCAAATCATTTGAGTGTTTATGGAACCAGAAATCAGCGGAATATCTTGTATTATAGACATTAAAATAATATTAGAGTAATGCCTAAAATCATTTTTTAACACTAGTCGGCGGCGATAATCCATGGCGAGATCTTATAAACTAATACCATTTACTAATACCAATGTGTAGACGGTTCTGTAGGTACTTACCTACTACTCACCGTGTTACCAGCAGGAAACCTTTACCTCACCACAAATACCACAATACCTTAATTACCAACAACCAGATTACCGATTGATCAGATCGTCCAGCAAGAAACAAGGATTGATTGATTGGTCACAGAAACAAGAAGTTGCTCTAAGAAGAGCAGTTTGCGTTGCACTGAAAAGTGCAGTTCGGCTGTCCTGAAAAGGACAATGAAGTAGCAGGAACTTCGACGTGCAGCACACAGCGCAGCGGACGGAGACAAGTTCACGACGAGCACGATGAAACACACGCGGAGCAGCGGGCGCGGCGACATGTTGCTATCTCGGCGATCGGCGGCGAAATGGCCGACCGCGATCGCGAATTTTGGATTTATAGGTACGCGCGATAGAGCGCGCGTCTGTGATTTGCGCTGCAATCTCGCGATGCCGATTACGCGTATCGCCACAAGTTGGTACATCAAATAGTGTAATATTAATGAGTAATTTTGTAAATAAAATCATTCGAACCAGAATCAGGAAGCAATTACTTCTTTCATTAAACACCATCAACGAATACCTAAAGTAATACCTATAGTGGTGACCACCGACTGAACCCTGAAGAAGAAAGAAGCCTACAAGATGTCTCCCATCAACGGTGTGAACGAAGAACAGCTGACGCCTCAGGACGCAGCTTCGCCGCCTATCGTGACTGCCGCCGCACATACGCTGTCTCACGACGTGGCAGCCATCTCCCTGGCGCTACGCGTTCCACCCTTCTGGAGAGATCAGCCCGTACCAACAGCACATCAGATTGCCGCCATCTCATCTCCAGTCGTCCTACCACCTTCGCTACCGTCATCACAGCACCCGACCACAGCTTACCCACCAGGCCTCGACGCGCAATTTCTCATCGGCGAGATAAGAAGACTGTCACTTGAAGTCGCCGAGCTACGATCCAGACCACGTGACAGCTACAATCTTCGCCACAGCCGATCACATCGCCGTTTCCCGTCACGTCCAAGAAATTCTTCGCAATCGTCGCAGTCGCAAGATCGAAGCCGCAGAAGCTCACCATTGCCGTACTGCCATTACCACCGCCGATTCGGCATGGATGCACGAAATTGCACGTCACCCTGCAGCTTCAAGCCGATCCCGTCATCATCATCATCGCCGTCGGAAAACTAGATGTAACGCTGGCTGCGGCGGAAACCGGCGTTACTCACACATCACACCGCCTATTCGTGACCGACCGCACTTCAAAATTAACATTCCTCGTGGACACTGGCGCTAACATCTCCGTGCTACCCCGAACGCCCGGCACCAAAGCGCAACCACTGCCATTTCAACTCTACGCAGCGAATAACACCGTCATACCTACCTGTTAGCGACACGACGTCACGACCAATGAACGCCTAGGAATAAGATAAATCATGTAAATAAATGATCCTCATGTAATTAACTTAGATATAAGTAATCAATAACGTATAAGTAATTTCATGAACGCAAATGTATGAACAGAACTTAGAAGTCGCCTATTGGCTGATATTGTCTGCCTGAACTTAGCGTATAAGATTTAAAATGTCGCATTTTGTACTATGTATGAACCATTTGATACCTCGCCAGTACCTAATTTATGTAAGAAATGTAACTGTATAACCCGTTAGGTCAGTTACCTATTCAAATGATACAATGGACCCTTGGGTCAATAACCCAACGCAATGTTTAAAATAAAGGTTTTAACCCAAAACATTGCAGGTAAACCGAGAACAATAGAGAGATCCGAGCGTCTATTGTTTAGAATGTAAACAATCCCGCATGTGTTTTTGTTGTAAACGTTGGATAACCACGTGTAGTATTTATTTACAAACAATGATTGTAAACATTACGGCATGGATTGATTAAAATTAGGTAAATGTATTTAGAACTTAGCGAAAGTAGGCTAGTATAAATCGAACAATGTGAAGTCCACCAATCAACGCGCAGTATTTTCGAACCAGTAGAATTAGTGAACGGAACAGACTTAGATTTCATGAAACAGAAATACGCTGCCTTTTGATTGGTCGACATGTTTTTACGATTGGCTGAAAATCACAGCCAGTGATGTATATATACGCGACGCGTTTTGTATGGAGCAGTGTCAAGCTGACCTCCACCAAGAGAGGAACAATAAAAGGAAGAAAAATGGATCCTGCCTATTAATCGGAAAAAAGCCCTCCTGCCGCTCCAGCCCTCCTCATCAGTAGACCGGCCCACGTGTATCCGAGCTCTGCCAACTGGAGCTGCCGACAGGCAATGCTGGGTACGCTGTACTCAACATTTTTGGTCCTTCGAGCGTCGGATAGCGAACCAGTCCGAACCTTCGCGAGCAACGTCAACTACTTCGGACCGAACTACGGATGGTTGACTCAGCGGATACACGCAGCGACCGATCTACTGAAACTCCGCATCGTGTTCCCGGACCCCTCAGACTGAACCTGAGACATCGACTGCGTGCACGAACCCGGAACCTTAGCACCGCAGCGATGACGGGAAGAAGAATCACGACGAGATCAATGTCGTCGATTCACGACGATGAAGAACGAAGACGCTTTCTAGCGGCTGGAGCGGAGGCCGCCGAAATGAAGCGAGCCAGAGCCTCGCGCACCGAGGACGAACTCAGTAACACTGACACCAGTGAGGCCGGCGACGCACGTGGGCATATGGAGGGGAGCGAGCCATTAGCCCCGCCCACATCGCAACCGGCCGACGGGGGAACGCTTACACTCGAGCGAGCGCTAGATCATGCGCGCACAGTTAGTCGCCCGGCGCCCACGGCGCTGGACACACGTGCCGCAAGCGCTATAGCGCCAACGAGCGCGCCGAACGACGACTCCGTACGAACTTATACGGAGCGGGAACTTCGCGAGGATGATCGAACGAGACAAGTATCCTTCGCACCACACCGAACAATAGAACCATGGAACAAAGGCATTGAACTTATGCAACAATTACGGGGAAAACAAAGAAGACTTCTAAGCGAAGCGGAAGCATTGAATAAAAAACTCGAAGCGTTGCGGCTGGGGATCGAGGCCGCGGAACCTGAGGTGCTTACGAGGAATTATGAACCAGAGGATTGGGCGTACGAGACACGCGAGCCGGCATCGAAACGTCGAGCACCGAACCTTGAACCACGCTCGATGTTCGAGACTCCGAGAACGAGGAGGCCTGCTGAGCGATCGCCGAGCCCCGAACTAGAGAGGACCCGCGAACGGAAGAGGTCACTCTCGCCTGAACCCGAGCGAGCCTATGAACGTGAAAGGCCGTTCACCCCCGAACCGAAGACCTCCGCGAGAAGGAGGCAACAGTACTCGCGTTCGCCGAGTCCGGATGCGAGAACTCCAAGAACGCACATCTCGACACAGGAGAGCATCGCCGCCAGTATGTTCGAGATATTTGAAAAAATGCAGAGGGCTGCGAGACCTGCACCGAAAGAAATATACGAATTACCTGCTTTCTATGGTAATGTCAGCGAGTGGCGCAGTTTTTATAACACATACAACGAGACAGCGACAAGATACAAGTTTACCGAGTACGAGAACGTGGCGAGACTGCGAGTGGCGCTGAAAGGAGAAGCCAAGGCTTGCGTCCAGCACGTCCTGGCTACAGCTACTCGTCCAGACCTCATCATGCGCATATTGAAGAAACAGTACGGACGGAGCGAAGTACTACTCGACCAAGCACTAGAAGACCTACGTCGGCTGCCTACCGTCGGGCCGACAGCGCATGACCTAAATAACTTCGCTATCAAGATCGCAAACATAGTATCTACAGTAATGGATATCGACCGCCGTCACTACGCTGATAATCCTATGTTAATAAGGGAAATCACCGACCGCCTGAGCCCCCATCTACGAAGCCGATGGTGTGACTACGCCCGCGCACACCGCTATTCAGACGAAGCTGAAATAATCCAGCTGTCGGACTTCCTGATGTACGAGAGCGAGCAGGAAATGAAATACTCGCACGCCAGAGCCCCTCTAACATCGCGACGGACTGCTACCGCGACATCGAACGCCGTGTCAGCGCAGGCGCGGTATGAGCGCAACACGAACCGACCGGTTGCCCGCCCTGCTCTGTCCCAGTCGCGCTCGTCGCAGCCGTTGTCCTCGAAAGTGGTATACACCACGAACGCCACCACGAAGAACCCGCACGCAATCTGCTTATATTGCGGAGGAACTCATGGAACGACAGATTGCCGCAAATTAGCTGCCCAACCCGTCGGAGCGAGATGGGACTGGGCGCGACTGAACAGGGTGTGTTTTCGCTGCCTCAACGACAAACATCAGCGCCAGTACTGCCGAGCGAAGAGATGCGACGTACCAGGCTGTCCGCATCCCCACCATCGCTTGCTACACGCGGATAAGCAAGAAATACAGACTGAAGCCGCAGTACATCTAACTACGACCGCGCCGGTGTACTCTATAGGAGAGAGGACAGGCCACGCCCCCACCACGCGCGCGCCGCGCGCCACGCAGGCCGAGATAACACATGCACCGAACGAGCAGAATGATCCAGATACCGCTCGCATATACGTTACCTCGGGGATCGAACCTGCTAATGTGCTACTTAAAGTACTGCCCGTCACCGTGAGCGGCCCGGGCGGAGAAGCACATATATTCGCGATGTTGGACGACGCCTCGACACTGAGCCTTATCGAGGAGGACATCGCCGAACAGATCGGATTGTCTGGCCCTGTTTCACCGCTATGCGTGCGCGGTATAGGCGATATCGCGCACCGAACGAACACAGCTACCGTTAAGGCGAAGATACGGTCAGCACGAGGCGGGACAGGCTACGACATCACGCTGCGAACAGTACGCGGAATCGGACTACGCAGCCAGATCATAAACAAAGCCGATATGATCAAGTACGAACATCTCAAGGACCTCGCCGATGAATGCTACACTACGGGAGTACCGCAAATGCTCATCGGAGGCGACCACTGGCAGCTATGCATACCGCACGAGATAAGGATGGCAGGCGAACTCGATCCCGCCGCCATACGCTGCCGCTTGGGATGGTGTTTCTTCGGATTCCGGCCGAAGATAATCAGAACGAACGAACAAGTTGTACTGCATTGTCGCGTAGAACAAGATCAGGAACTCGATGAACAATTAAAGAAACACTGGGCGATAGAAGCTTTGGGAGTTTCGAGCAAAGACAACGTCAAGCCCGCGGATCAACGAGCTGTCGACCTTTTCAATTCGAGCGTCGTGAAACATGAAGATCATTATGAAGTTGGACAGCTGTGGGCTACAGATGACGTCAAACTACCGGCCAGCTACGCTACGGCGCATTCGCGGTTATTGAACCTTGAATCGCGAATGAGACGCGACCCGAAGTTCGCCGAAGATTACTGCAAGCAAATAAGAGCTTTAATCGAAAAGGGTTACGCCGTACGTTTGAACGAGCCGCCGGTCAGCGATCTTACCTTTTATCTACCGCATTTTCCTGTAGTTAACCTACAGAAGCAAAAAATGCGTGCTGTCTTCGATGCTGCGGCAAAATGTCAAGGGTTTTGTCTCAACGACTTCATTCTCTGCGGTCCAGACCTTCTTCAGAGCCTGCTGGGAATATTGCTGCGCTTCAGAGAGAATCCATTCGCCGTGACAGCGGACATTCAAGATATGTTCATGCGAATACATCTGAATCACGAAGATCAAGCCAGCCAGCTATTCCTATGGAGGAATAACGAACGAGACCGCACGCCGCACATCTACAAGTTAACACGGGTGCTGTTCGGATGCGTGAGCAGCCCATGTTTAGCACATCTTGTACGCAACAAGAACGCCGAAGACAACCGAACGAGATACCCCGAGGCAGTCTATGATATCAAGAACAACCACTACATGGACGACTACGTGGCTAGCTATGAAACCGAGGAGGACTTGCATCGAACTGTCAAGCAAGTACGCGAGTCACACGCCGAGGGAGGATTCAACCTGCGAGGCTTCGCTAGCAACAATCGTCAATTGATCGAAGAACTACCGAACGAACTGCGATCAAGCGAACCTACGACGATGCTAGGCGAAAAATCTCAGAAGGTGCTAGGCATGGTGTGGGACCCTAGCACAGACACGCTTAGCTTTAACACGAAGCTACTACGCGTGCCAGAAAACATCAAGAACTGCGATCGAGCGCCAACGAAGAGACAAGTCCTATCTACAGTTATGTCTGTCTACATCGCGCAGTATGTGATCAGCGCTAAGATCTTGCTACAGCGTGTCTGGGCGAAGGGCACGCACTGGGATCAAGAATTAGAACGAGAAGACACCGAAGCATTTTTTCAGTGGCTGAAAGCCCTGAAATACATCGCCGAACTAAGAATACCTCGTCAGTACGACTCGCCGAGGGATCCGACACGTCGAACGCTGCACGTTTTCTCCGACGCAAGTACCGAAGCCTACTGCGCCGTGGCCTACTGGCGCACTGAAGTCGGAAACGACGTGCACGTCAGCTTAGCCGCAAGTCGAACGCGAGTCGCACCATTAAAGATATTATCGGTGCCAAGGATGGAGCTGAGCGCTGCTTTGATCGCCGCGCGCCTCGCTCAAACTATCCTGAAAGAACAGCGCTACACTGCAGATGACATCACATACTGGACGGATTCAAAAACTACGTTGTCATGGCTACGGGATGACGCACGACAATATCGACCGTTTGTCAGTCACCGCATAGCCGAGATCGCCGAACTTACAAGCCGACAATCGTGGAGATGGTTGCCGACTAATTTCAACGTGGCGGACGATGGAACGCGCTGTAAACCGAGCCAGCGCATCACCATCGACGATCGGTGGTACCAAGGACCGGCATTTCTGCGGTTACCCGAACGAGATTGGCCACAGAACCCGAACGACGTCACCGCTACTGAAAGAGAGAACCTACCGGAACGCAAGAACATCAAGACCGCTATGACTCATGCTACACGAACAGAACGAGACCCAGCATCAGTATTACCAGACATCAACCGCTTCAGCAGTTACGAACGCCTCATTAATAGCACAGCCTATGTGTTGCTATTTATAGAAAAGCTGCGAAGTCGCGACCGAACGAAGAAATTAGAACTTGCACACATACATCGAGCGGAACATATGTGGCAACAAAATAGTCAACGTCGAAGCTTTCCTGACGAACTACGAGCACTCAGCCGCGGCGAAGAAATTGATAAAAGATCGAGGTTATATCAATTAGCACCTGAAATCGACCGCGATGGTTTAATGAAAATGAAGACTCGTCTAGGAAACGCTCCAGTTCAATACACTGCATCAAGCCCCGTTATACTTGACGGACGGGATGTGTATACGCGCTTACTGATCGCACATACACACAGGAAATCAGCGCATATACACAATGAAGCGATCGTGAACGAGCTGAGACAGAAATACTGGATTCTGCACCTGCGACCCGTCGTAAAGTCCATCGCCCGAACTTGCGCGATCTGTATATTACGCCGAGCGACGCCACGCGTACAGCCGCATGGAGATTTACCACCTGAACGAACAACGGCATACGAACGACCGTTTACCTGCGCAGCCGTGGACTATGCGGGCCCTGTATATGTCACCATCGGACGCAGAAGAGAGAAGAGATGGATCGCTCTCTATACCTGTCTCACAACACGAGCGGTGCACCTGGAATCCGTGCACAGCCTCTCCGCCGACAGCGCGCTACTCGCGTTACGCCGATTCGCGGCGCGACGTGGGTGGCCCCGCGTTATGTATTCGGATAACGCAACGAACTTCAGAGCGTCGGCCATTGAACTCCAAGAAGCCCATAAGGAATGGCTACCTATACTTCGAGCCTACGGTCTACAACAACGGATGGAGTGGAAGTTCATCCCGCCTGGTAACCCATCTGCCGGAGGAGCGTGGGAGAGGATGGTACGCACCATCAAATCAGCAATGGCGTACACTCTACACACCAAGGCACCACGAGAGGAGATATTTAACACCGTATTGGCCGAAGTAGAATATATAGTGAACCAACGACCACTTACACATGTCTCAGTGGACCCGAACGCGCCTGAGACTTTAACACCGAATCACTTCTTGTTACTGCGAGCTGCCAATCTTCCTATACTGGGACCCTGTGAAGAAGATGACAACAAGAAGTGGAGAACAGCCCAAGCCCTCGCCGACCACTTCTGGTCGCGATGGGTCAAAGAAGTCTACCCGCTACTAGCACCCCGCGGTTCTTCAGCCAGCGGCGGGCGTCAGATCCAGCCGGGAGACATCGTGATCATCGCGGACCCTAACGGCCCTCGCAACACGTGGCCGAAAGGGATCGTCGTAGCTACGCACCGTGGACCAGACGGCAGAACACGCTCCGCTGACGTCAAGACCCTGCATGGCGTAATGCGGCGCCCCACCTGCAAAATAGCCGTCGTGGTACCAGCCGGCGAGACGCAGAGCTGCGCTGCCCCCCAGAGCCCGACGACCGCATCAACGACGACTCCGTGATCGTGTCGCTACCCATGCAACATGGCGTCTTGCGACGGAGGAGGACTAATGTTAGCGACACGACGTCACGACCAATGAACGCCTAGGAATAAGATAAATCATGTAAATAAATGATCCTCATGTAATTAACTTAGATATAAGTAATCAATAACGTATAAGTAATTTCATGAACGCAAATGTATGAACAGAACTTAGAAGTCGCCTATTGGCTGATATTGTCTGCCTGAACTTAGCGTATAAGATTTAAAATGTCGCATTTTGTACTATGTATGAACCATTTGATACCTCGCCAGAACCTAATTTATGTAAGAAATGTAACTGTATAACCCGTTAGGTCAGTTACCTATTCAAATGATACAATGGACCCTTGGGTCAATAACCCAACGCAATGTTTAAAATAAAGGTTTTAACCCAAAACATTGCAGGTAAACCGAGAACAATAGAGAGATCCGAGCGTCTATTGTTTAGAATGTAAACAATCCCGCATGTGTTTTTGTTGTAAACGTTGGATAACCACGTGTAGTATTTATTTACAAACAATGATTGTAAACATTACGGCATGGATTGATTAAAATTAGGTAAATGTATTTAGAACTTAGCGAAAGTAGGCTAGTATAAATCGAACAATGTGAAGTCCACCAATCAACGCGCAGTATTTTCGAACCAGTAGAATTAGTGAACGGAACAGACTTAGATTTCATGAAACAGAAATACGCTGCCTTTTGATTGGTCGACATGTTTTTACGATTGGCTGAAAATCACAGCCAGTGATGTATATATACGCGACGCGTTTTGTATGGAGCAGTGTCAAGCTGACCTCCACCAAGAGAGGAACAATAAAAGGAAGAAAAATGGATCCTGCCTATTAATCGGAAAAAAGCCCTCCTGCCGCTCCAGCCCTCCTCATCAGTAGACCGGCCCACGTGTATCCGAGCTCTGCCAACTGGAGCTGCCGACAGGCAATGCTGGGTACGCTGTACTCAACACTACCTACGGAGAGAAGACGCTAGAGCTTGATTTGAAGCTACGTCGACCGTTTCGTTGGAAGTTCGTCATCGCAGCCGTATCGAAACCTATCCTCGGTGCAGATTTCCTCGACTACCATCACCTACTCGTCGACATAAGGAAGAGACGGCTAATCGACGGCAAGACGCTACTCTACACTAACGCGCAGATCTGTACTGCTAACATACCTACCGTGCGCAGTATAGACGTGCAGCAGTCGTACCACAACATCCTTGCCGACTTCCCAGGAACGACTCGTCTAACGTCGATGAAGCTAAGCCCGAAACACAACGTCGAACATTTCATCGAAACGACTGGACCTCCACTGCACTGCAGACCTCGTCCAATCGCACCGCACCGCTATGAACTCGTGAAGAAAGAATTCGCCAACATGATGGAACAAGGCCTGTGCAGACCAAGCAAAAGCCCTTGGGCATCACCTCTTCACGTCGTGCCGAAGAAAAACGGTGAATTACGTGTGTGTGGTGACTACAGACGGCTTAACGCAATTACTAAGCCCGATCGTTACCCAATCCCACGCATACGTGATTTCACTTATCAACTCGCCGGCAAGCAAGTTTTCTCCACGTTGGATCTCAACCGCGCATACCAACAACTTCCAATCGCTGAAAAAGACATCGAAAAAAGTGCCATTATAACTCCATTTGGCCTTTTCGAGTTTCCACGGATGTGTCCCGGACTCAAGAATTGTGGTCAAACATTTCAACGCTTCATCCACGAAGTACTGCGCGACCTTGACTTCGTTTTCCCATTCGTCGACGATTTACTCGTTGCATCGACCGACGAAAAAACGCACGAAACTCACCTACGCGCCGTACTAACAAGACTGCAAGATTACGGCATAACCATCAACCCTCCGAAGTGCGTATTCGGCAAGCCATCAGTGAAGTTCTTAGGCTACGAAGTCAGCAAAGATGGAATTCGACCGCCTACTGAAAAAGTACAAGCAATCATCGACTACCCGAAGCCTAAGAATATCGACGAATTACGACTATTCCTCGGCATGCTGAATTTTTACCGCGAAAATATCAAGAACGCCGCACAAATTCAAGCACCGCTCTGCAAATACCTACACAACGCGAAGAAGCGAGACAAGACCGAAATTTCCTGGAACGACGAAGCCGAAGAATCTTTCAACGCGTGCAAAGTTAGCATTCAAAACGCCGCTTTGCTCGCGCACCCGTCACACGAAGCCCCAATCGCAATCTTCAGCGACGCGAGCGACAAAGCCGCCGGAGCGTCACTCAACCAGTACGTCAATAACACGTGGCAACCACTTGGCTACTTTTCGAAGAAATTCTCCGACGCCCAGACTCGCTACTCTACATTCGATCGGGAATTACTTGCAATTTATATGAGTTGCAAGCATTTTCGAAAAATGTTCGAAGGCCGAGAACTCATCATTTTCACCGACCACAAGCCGCTGACATATGCATTCACTAAGACAGCGACCAACAATGAATCACCGCGACGCACCCGACAGCTGTTGTATATCAGTGAATTCACTACCGATATACGACACGTTCCCGGAAATCAAAATGCCGCCGCCGACGCACTATCCCGCATAGAAGCTATCTCCTGCCCATCTCCGATAGACTACAAGCAACTCTCAGAAGCACAAGACCGAGATAACAATAATATCCAACTACTCTCACAGCAAGACAACCTCACAATCAAACAAATCACAATTCCCGGAACTTCAATCAAACTGTACTGCGAAGCATCAAAGCCGCACTTACGACCTTACGTACCCGAAGAGCATCGCCGTGCCGCCTTCAACGCCGTACATAACGTCAGCCATCCCGGAATCAAAACGTCACGAAAACTAGTCGCCGAACGCTACTTTTGGCCCGGTCTAAATGCCGACGTAGGCAAATGGGCAAAAGTATGTGTACACTGTCAACGTGCGAAGATTCAACGACACACCACAAGTCAAATTTCAAGTTTCCCGCCAACACAAAGGTTCGAGCATATACACGCCGATCTCGTCGGACCTTTACCTACTACCGCAAGCGGACATCGATACCTACTCACAATTATCGACCGAGCTACAAGATGGCCCGAAGCGTACCGCTGTGTGAGATCACTGCCGAAGACGTCGCCAAAGCCCTGTACGAAGGTTGGATCTCCCGTTTCGGATGCCCCGCTACCATTACCACGGACCAAGGACGGCAATTCGAGAGTCGAGTTTTTGCGTCACTCACACGCTTACTCGGCATCGAAAGAACCCGTTCAACGCCGTATCATCCGCAGTCATCCGGAATCATCGAGCGCTGGCACCGAACTCTCAAGACAATACGCAAGTTAACTCCGACACCGAACATCCCGCAACACTGTACAAGATCAATATTTGTACATCGCGATCTCCAAACCTGCGAACACGTATTCGTACGAGTCGACGCCGTAAAGAAGCCGCTACAAGCACCTTACGACGGACCCTGCCGAGTGCTACATCGCAACGATAAAGTGTTCACTCTGCAGCTACCTAATCGCCAGATGAACATCTCGATCGACCGTCTAAAGCCTGCCTACACCATCGCCGACACCGAGCAAGACATACCTATAGCTACAAGTTTAACGACCGCGCCGAACACACCTACAACTACGATACCTACAGTTACCGCGCCGAGCGTAATTTCGCAAGCAATACCTACCGCTACAACGCCGAACGCAACTTCGCAAACTATGTCACCTGCATCACACAACAACAAGCATCAGAACCCCAGCATATTGAAACGAAGCCAGGACTCCAATGCAACTTCACCCACTCAAGTACCTACGACCCGCACTGGCCGCGCTATTCGCCTGCCGGTACGTTTCACTTGAGGGGGAACCCTGTAGGTACTTACCTACTACTCACCGTGTTACCAGCAGGAAACCTTTACCTCACCACAAATACCACAATACCTTAATTACCAACAACCAGATTACCGATTGATCAGATCGTCCAGCTAGAAACAAGGATTGATTGATTGGTCACAGAAACAAGAAGTTGCTCTAAGAAGAGCAGTTTGCGTTGCACTGAAAAGTGCAGTTCGGCTGTCCTGAAAAGGACAATGAAGTAGCAGGAACTTCGACGTGCAGCACACAGCGCAGCGGACGGAGACAAGTTCACGACGAGCACGATGAAACACACGCGGAGCAGCGGGCGCGGCGACATGTTGCTATCTCGGCGATCGGCGGCGAAAGAAATGGCCGACCGCGATCGCGAATTTTGTATTTATAGGTACGCGCGATAGCGCGCGCGTCTGTGATTTGCGCTGCAATCTCGCGATGCCGATTACGCGTATCGCCACAAGTTGGTACATCAAATAGTGTAATATTAATGAGTAATTTTGTAAATAAAATCATTCGAACCAGAATCAGGAAGCAATTACTTCTTTCATTAAACACCATCAACGAATACCTAAAGTAATACCTAAAGTTCCTTGCCACTTGTCACTGTACATATAAGTCCCTAACCACCTACACTAATGACAAGTACTAAGCCCGTGTAAACCCAGCATTATGCTAAAAAAATGTATACATACGAACTTGACTGTAGATGTACAGAGTAACCGACTTTTGCGATTCGACGACGGATGCTAAACCAAACGTGAAATAGGTACCTAAGAAAAAAACGAAAACGGGTATTCTGGTGGACGTCTTTTCCAATGTCTGTTCTGTTTATCTAGCTTTTACGAAGCCATCGGGCTCCTTCATTTTTAGGACCTAGCAACCTGGTAATTATGGAACTTCGAAAGGTCTCCTTGGAGTTTGTCTGCAACTTTACTCCGGAGTTTTTAAAGTCTTTACAATTAAAAAGTAGGTACCTACCTACATATAATATTACAATCTGCGCAATGTACAGCATCAAAGTACAATGTATATGTTGTGTATTGTGTAATCATTACTTTCAATGTAATATAATATTGTAACATATATATGTACCTATAACTTAAATAATTAAATCGTTATGTAATCGATCAACGTATCGACGCATTAGGAGATTTAGGAGGTAAATGCCCATAATCGCCATCATGGGTATAAAGGGGGCTGGCAATTGCAGTAGGTAGTGTGTCCACTATGATGATGCTGCAGCCCATCATCAGTCTTCTTCGTTTCGTTTTTCGCGGTAGGGCCGCAGATTTGGGGTGGTTGGGATCGATATAATTACAAATTAAATTAGGTATAATATAAAATATTACTATTATCACCGCCATTATACGTATATCTGATTCATGTACAATAGAACTACTTTACATTAGCATTAGGGCTATATGCAAGTTCCAAATTTCAAAACCAAATGTGCGTCAAACTAGCAGGTCCTCGTAACGCCAACAGTTATCTTATATTTCATTCTAACTCATCACGGTTACTTATCTTCAAAAAAATAACCCAATTCGTTCTTTATTAATAGCCCACAGCGTAGATAATTGTGACATAACAGTTTTATTTCCAGGAAACCATAACACAAGGCAATTAATTTAACCAACCGCATTATGGTTATTGTTGTTAATTTACTAGGTTGTTCGTTGTTTGATGCCGCAAAGTCGGTTGATTTCAAGCCAACTTTCATTGCTTATTTTAAGATCAATCTGTCAATACTCGTCGTTCTTGTTGTTTTAAGTCGAGATTGTATATGCAGATATATAATTTTATTGATCGAAGAGATAAAAAATTACTATTAATTTTTCTAGCAAGCTCTATAAGGTGAAAAATGTCAGTTGCGAGATTTAAAATAAAGCAAGCAGGTATGTATTTGTTCTTTATCATCACTATAACCTTTGTCTTAAATCGTCTTGACCAATTGAATATCGATGTATTAATATAGGTTACTTTAAATTCACTTGTCGATTAAGTTGTGTAATCGAATGGCAGAACATTGAGTGTCATGCACGGCTTAACGTCCATGCAGACTGTATGCACCAATACACGTGTCCGCAGAACTTATCATGCAGATTGTGTGCCCTCAAGGACTTCACCTATATAGTTAAGGACTTCGACTCAATTTTATTTAGCGAAAAACATTTATGTGACTTCTCTGTAAAGTTCAGATACAATAATTTCCTGTAAAGTGTTTATTGAAGAGATAAGATATCTTTGTTTCTTTAACGAACATATTTGCTTGTGATCGTCTGTCTGGTAATTAATTAAAAGACATGGGTAAAGTACAAATGTATATAGGTAATTAAATACACTCTTACTCAATGAATACGGGCCAGGTGGAATTTTTCATAGAAAATAATGCTAATTTGAAAAAAAAATCTGAATATTTATAGGATCGTAAAATCGATTTTTAAAATATATTGTATTGGCTTTTCTCTGAATTTATCATTGAATCCAAATAAATATTGAAATTGTTGTTAGATTGGTTTGGAGAGAAAAAATGTTGAAAGTTTAAAAACCTAACAAAAATTTATGGTAATACGAATTTTTCAATCATGACCTGCTAATTTTGTATCTACGGAGTTATCTGACGATAAAGTTCCATTTTTTTTGGATTGGGTGAAAATTTCAGGGAAAGTCCAATACAACCTGATATTAGAAACGGTTCCATTTGTACCTACTATAAACATTGCAAAAATATTGAAAACAGTATATTTCCAGTATTTTCTATGAAACAATACACCCGTATTAATTGATCGCGAGTGTAGTTATAAAATTGTAAAACGCATTTGATTTTTATCATGTTGCAAATACTATAATATATTTTAATTCATAAGAAGTGGGTCACTTAGGTGTCCTAATCATTTAAGCACGCCAAATGCATGATTATAAACTATTTTAAAGAACCAGCCACAGTCCCAGCCATCGTTGGCATGTTATCTTGTTTAAATACACATACCTTCACGTGTTTAAATAGGTATATTAATATTTACGCAGTAATGGGTAGATAGAAGCATCTGAACTATTGCAGTATTTGCAGTGCTTATAAGTGGGAATTTATATGTATGTATCTACTAAAATATCTATCTAGCAATGATAATGATATTTTTGTAAATTAGCACTTGTATGTACCTATGTTAATAGGCCTAGTTGGTAACGCCTCTTAAGCTGGTCTTGGGTGCTAATATTGGCTAGTATAACAATTAATTTAAATGTTTCCTATTTATGTATATTTAATGATGATTATCCCAAGACTAGTATCCCGTCGGCCAGTAGAAATCGAAAAAAAAAGTGAAATCTTGCATTGTTTGAATTATTTAACAATTTTAACATAGTTTAGTACCAGTGTCAAATTGACAACATATATTTATTTCTGTATTCATTGTATTTAGTGGCTACTGACTGTAGATTAAACTCATTACTACTAATTAGAGAAAACTCTATTAATTGCGAACATTTAATCCATATAAATAAATTAGCTATGCAAATGCATAAGGCACAATGCACAGTGACTAACTAATAACACGTGAAAGACCACGTGACAATTGCTTTTATCTACAACTTCCTCGGCAACAACGTGTTTAATATAAACGATATTTATAATGTAACGTAACATGATCCTCGTAAACTGCACAGTAATAAACTAACCTTCAACTTAATAAGGAAATACATATTCAAAGCATCCACAAAAAAGTAAAAAGTAAGGTTTTTGCTCCCATCTCTCCAGGCTAAACCTGTTTTGGGCCGGCAAATACCTTTCACTTGAATTGCTTTTTATAAAGAAATAATGCGATGCTCATATTTCTTGATACCTACGCCAGTAAAAAAACATATGAACGGTCATTTTGGATGGTTGTTTCGAATTCGGACATCATTGATTCGTTTTATTAGCTACGCCCAAAGATCGAAGGTCGCTTACAACCGCGGCTTGAGAATATTTTTTTGCCCAGCGCTCTTGTGACACAAATATCTCAAAGGCAACACAGACACGTGTTTGATTGAGAATAATTTGTTTACTTTGTTAATGCTTTTGTATTAACGAGCGGTAGATATATCATAACAAATAATGTCAAACATATGTGCGGCGTGGTACCTAGCAATATAAAAGAAAAATATACCTACAAAAAGACAGTTTCCGTCAGTTTGATTAAAATAAAACAAATTATACATGTACTGTAGAGTGAGCTACATGAAATGGGAATTTGGGAAATTTAAGTATTTTAAAAATCATTCGTTTTTAAACGTTTGTCGGCAGGAGTTTATCTACTAGTCTTTTCTAACAATTCTTATTATTCCTAATGACTTTTTCAATTTCAATTTATTATGATTTATTAAATAGATACATGATGCATGATGCGATAGCATGATGATGTTGCCACTTTTTCATTTGTACTTTTTTGGTCAAACTGTAAAATTACGAAAAAAAGAGAAAAATTGTCCTACTCTAAGGCCGCGAATGAATACGAATATGTCCATGGCTAGGGAGGTACGATATCTCAAAGTGGTGAAACTATGCAAACGGACTTCAAATTTGCAAAAAAAATCCTGGTTGTATGAAAAAACTTATGCTAGTAATAATGAAGCCAGTGTCTCCGTGAACCTCGAAACTATGCTATAAAATACGAAAATAAAATCGCACCTACTTTTTAATGGCTTCATTTTATTTATAGTAGGGGAGACCAGGTATGAACGTAACAATTTTCAGTTTTTGATTTTTTATATTTTTTTGGTAGCAGTTGTCAAACTTTGCATCTTTATATGCAATAGACACATGTTTCATGTATCTTTTGGTACCAAAATAAACTTCATACATCGAATAGTTTTACAGAAAAATGGCTCACAGTGAAGGATGGAATTTGTTGCAATTATCCCTACCCCCAGGGCTGGTTGTAACAATGCATAGGGATAATAGAAACAAAGTAAATAACTATAAAATTATCAATATAATTATGTGTAATTAGTATTTTTAAGTAATCAACAGTCTTAAAATATCACTATCTCAAAGACAAACATTAACAATGAATGAATGTAATTAACATTAGGTATTATATGAGACGAAATTAATTTATACCTATAGGATATATGAGTGACGTGAGAGCAATCAACTTTCTGTGTCTTATTCTAAATGGCATATAAACAAATGCTTAGGTGTAATCCAAGGAATTAAATGCTTCCTGCATTGTCCTTATTTCTGAGTATACCACTAAGCTAAACAATGTACTTAATATGATAAAAAAAAATGTGTTTTTACTCCTCATCGACAGTGAATATTTGTTTCCAGAAACAAATCCCGCCTTGGGTAGTGCTGCTGAACTTTCAAGTAAACCTTTACTTTACATGTCTATTGTCTATATAACATGATGTGAGCCAGTTGGTACGTCTTTGCTGCGTCCCTGTAGGGCATATAAAAAAAGGATCACCTCAACTGCAGCTAAAGCTATAATTTCTATTTCGGTGGACTTCTGTCTGTTGTTATTTTGTGTATAATAGACAATCTGCAACAAAAAGGCACTAAGTATATGAGTTATTTAATAAACGCTAGCACATAGGTGTACCAATGAGCTTCCAATTTGGAAATCGGGATGAAAGTAACAAGTTGTTTCAATCATCCCTGGGTATCGAATTTCCAGAATCCCACAAACACGTAGCAAAAAAACGTAAAAAGCATCATTAAAACATTGATTTGCAACCGTCAAACTGTAAATGATTAGTGACTTTACAACATCCATGCAAAACGCAAGCTATAGCGTTTACCATGAAAAATCTGGCTAAGATTGAAAAAATCGTTAAAAACTTACTTTTGACGCATTTTTCTGGGACCATAGCACTACACGCATATCCTGCCATCACAGCACCGTGGGCGTAACTGAGGTTAGGGGGGAATCGAAATGGCATCTAATGCCCTGAAGGACGTTGGGATAGGTGTCGTAGAAAATTTTTAAATGAATTTGTTACGTTCATCCCGCGTTACTTTTATACCTGGTCTCCCCTACCCATCTGGTTTTCTATTCATGAATATGTATCGTGGTACCTCTACGTATATGTATGTAGGTAGGATATTTAAAGCTGATAATTTTTATGAAGTTACGCGTAATCGAACCTTTGTAGAATATAATAGAATATTTGTAATTATTTTTAGTTACAAAATGCACAGGCGGAATATTGACATTTGTTATCAACCAATTAAAACAAAACAGACTCGGTTATCTGAATCCGTCATACCTATTATTTTATCTATCAACACATTAAGCTTTAATAGGAACAATAAGGTTATTCGTTGACAATTAATTTGTCGGTGAACCAAGGCTTGGTATAAATCACAGAACAGCTAATAACGTAACCGGTTAGGTAATAAAGTAAACAGTGAGCTGCTCTGCAAAAGTTCAATGATTCACTGACCTTAGTCCTATTTTCTTGCGCTAATCATGTCAGAAAACCAACTTTTTTTGTACATTTTTGAACTTAATATCTTTTTTGTTTATCATTAGGTTTAATCATATTCCTTACCTTTTCTCCGTCCAAAAGGTCCACAAAACGAATTCCCATTTCCAATAACATTGTCGTTAATGTATTTTATCAATTTCCCGGCATCCTCAGTCTTCTGCTGGGAGCTGATCCATCTCGCAGGCAAATCCTCCTGCATTGATTCAGATTTTCCTTTTGTACCTCTAGATTTCTTCAAAACACTTGTCATAACTGTCACATCACACAACTAGCGAATAATACACATTTAACAGATGAACACTTTTGTTTACACAATTATGATAAGTACCACTGGGCAATGTGCCGATGAACGATTTCGTTCATAAATACGAATACCGCGCGCGTGCGTACGTCCGTCGTCAGCTCGAGTGGCGGGACGAATGAGACCTTGTTTGCACAATTGTAGTACGTAGCGCGTGGTTGTGCTATACTGAGGTATGTGGTGCTGCTAAGGCGACGCAAACAATCTGCGCCGGCCGATCCAGTGTTGCCATTGCTGAAAACATTTTCTTCGTGAAAAGCTAGGCTGGCTACCCGTACTTAGAATGTAAAGGTCTTGAAACCAATTCACCACATTTCAAACACACTTTTCAACCACATTTCTCCACATTTCCAAGTCGTCTATAGGCTACAGTTACCGCTTACTATCGGAAGGGCCGTGCGTTTGTTTGCCACCAACAAAATGTAGTGGAGGAGCTTAAATAAATCACTGATTGAAAAGTAGTTTTATGCGAAGCAAAATGACAATTGTCACAAAAAAACAAGCACATGGACCGTCCGATAGTAAGCGGTAGCCGTAGCCACGGAGGCCTGTGACATCAGTAACAGTGATATTTTACAATTTTCACACTTGTAATTATGGTAAAATAGGCCACTGGCCATAAAATCCAAAAAAAAATAGAATGTTTGTATTTACAATAGGCAGTATATTCACTTCTCCCGTTTTCAATAACTATTGGGTTTCCAGCATTATTTTAGTGTATACCAATCGTCAGTAGAATCTAAAAAAAATATAAACAAACCTAAAAACTTGCATTATCCCATAATATTTTTATTTCATTACGACCTTAAATTCTTAAACCATGAGTTAGCATACATTTTTGGTTAAAATTCGCAACTATTTGCGAAAGTGTTTCACGATGTGTCAAAGACGTGAAATGCTATGGAAAGTCAGCAATATTTGTTTACATTTTTTTTAGTCTCCGCTGACGATTTTGGTTGATACACGTTCGTTGAACATTTAGAGAGAGCCGTATTCATCAGATAAAAAATAATGTGATTCCAAAGAAAGACTACCTACTCCATGTGATCACGTGATCAGCTATCTAAATACAGGGCGTCCCCAAAACTATGGAACATGGAAGGAAACCATTATGTGGTACGAGTATGTAGGGTATTTCCTCAAAGAAGTTCTTTATAATATTTTCTTCGAAGTTCTTTCCGCAGGTCTCTTGCCACGATCAACGTACCTGCTCTTCTTGAGCCTACTGGTATTATTAGAGATGATGGTAAGAGACCTGATAGTGTGTCTTTGGTTCCTTGGAGCTTGGGACGGATGTTGGTATGGGATGCTACTTGCGTAGACAC